>JARHVA010000857.1:600000-757500 GCA_037957365.1 Torreya grandis | reverse complement strand
GAGTTAGGAAAATATCATAAAAGACTTTGAAATCCATGTGTAGCTCCTCTTTAGATGTTCTATCTCTCCAAGTGGTGTGGGAGGTTGAAATGCATGCTTGACACCTTGACTAGCTTCTTAAAACTCTCCTTTTTCTTGACATGTTGAAGGACAAATGGCCTTATTGGTGATTAGATAAGTTTTTCCTACATGTTTCCTCTAATTTTTACACCTTTCAACTAACTCCAATAAGTTCTCCATGACACATCACCTCATTCTTTTGCAAGGTGTCTAGAAGGCTCTTCATCTCCATAGGCTTATTTTGCACACAAGTGTAAAAACTTGGTTTCAATTAATCCAGCTCATCCAAAATTAAATTTATGGCCTATTGGCATCATATTGGACCTTCATCAATCTATTTTGAGGCCTCAAACTATCCCCAATAGATCACTCTCTACCAAAAGCCTCAATTAGGCCTCATTCCTTGTAGCCTTTTTTCTATTTTTTATCCTTATGTGGAAAGTGTACATGAATATATTATTATAGTCCCATGTCAAGTTTCATGATCTTAATCCGAGTGGAAATCTACTTTTTATGCCCATCTCTTCTACCAATTAGGCCTAATTAGGCCTCTAGCCCTAAAAAGTGAATTTTAGCTCAAAACTCTTCCTGCACTTTTGAAACCTCTTGGAAGTGTGTGATTCAATTTAACCATGCCAAAGTAAACCTCCATGTCAAGTTTGAGCTTCTATAAAAATGTGCTTAATCCAAACCATGAAATAGCCAAAAAATAAGCCCTTCACAAGCCTGTTTAGACTTCCTTTAAAAATGGAGGTGGTTTAGTCACTTTTAAGGGTTATTGAGCAAGTTTTTTAGATTTTAATAGTTAAGAAAAATCCTAATTGACCTCATCCCATGATTTGGAATCTCTCACCTTCTTAGGACACCTATAAAACACAAAAAACATGCAAAAATAGGGTATTCTAGGTAGCTCATATATTAGTCCATATAAGTGAAGTACATGTGGATGAGCTAATTAGGGTCTAGAAAAACCTCTAAGAGGTTTCAAGAGAAATTTGTGGCATTTGATGTGCTATAGGTGTCCATCTCTATAAACTAGTTATTGTGGCTCTCCTGGGCAGCCTAAAAGCACTTCAACTTCTTAGCGATGATTCATAAAGTTGGAAGTATGAATCCTCCAAAAAATTCCACAAATTTGAAGTAAATTAGGGTGCCAAAATTTCCATAGGATAACAAGGTTCCATACATCTACTCTGATCTATACCAAGTAAGAGAAACTGGTCTCTCAGGTTAAAACTAGCTCCCTATGAGGTCTGAGAGAGAAATGCATTTTGTAGGTGGTTTTATGAAATTGGTTTGAATTAAAATGGCCTTGATGAGTTTTTTGAGGCCCTCATTGACCTATTCCAATCATTTTTAGATTTCCCTCTCTCATCAAATTTATGCAATATCCCATGTTTTAGACATAGGGTTTATAGGCCCAATTGCCTTCATTACCCTAACTCACTATTTTATCCATTCTTCATTCTCTATCAGGGGTATGTAACATCAAGGAAGGTTTGTATAGGCTCTTATAATCTTTCCAAATTTCTCCAACTCCAACTTCACTTCACTTGGCATCACTGTCATCTACTCAAGGTCTGTCCAGACTAGTCTGTATATGCATTCAGGATTGCATGGTTAAAGCAAGGTTTGTTTCATTTCTAGCCTTATATTTAGTTCTTATAGATTAATTTTATCACTCTTCAATAATTATCTTAGGGCTTTTTAAGTTATCATTCAAACTCACATATATGGTCATCACTTCTAATTTCAAGACTATCTAACAAGTAGTCTTATGTATACATTCAGACCTCTACAAGGTTGACTACTTGTCCTGACTATATTTTGCTTGTTCCTTTTTTTGATGGTTATAAGGAATCATAGAATTTTTTAATATATATTTAACTCAAATCCCATTCTATTTCAACTTCAATTATATTCATTGTTTATCTCCTCTTAGAGATGACTGCTCAGACTAGTCTGTGTATGTCAACTAGCTCTGCTTGAGACTCTTCATCCTTGATTCCCATGTTTAGGCCTTCCAATGACTTAATGATTTGAGTTACCTAAGGTATTTTATACTTATTAATCATACACATAAACAATGTCTCAATGTATAAATTGTCCTTAATTTATAGATAGATGTATAGGTGACTACATTTATTAGGACTATGTTTAGTCCTTTCTTAGTGCTTTTAGAGCCTTGTCTTAATCATGGAACTCCTCAAACCTTTAAAAATTTCTGAATAAATGAGTATCTATCTCAACACTTTGGGTTTTGTGTCATACTAATGCTTCCTTTTTAGGTCTTCTTTCTTCAATTGACTATAGGTGGTTTTAGGTCTCAATGTGAAAAGATTGACTGTGTATGTGAGAGTTTCATGACTATATCTCTTTGTTGATCCTTGAAATCCATTTTAGAACTCTAAAAACCTCCTTCAAATCTTCCTACAATCCTATACACATATTAACATTTTCATTCAAACCTATACCTTTCACCATTACTATCTTAGGACAAGATTTTCAAGAGGCTAGTGTTTGAGTGGAGATTGACTGTGTATTGCCCTTCTCTTAGGTCTCCAAGGAAATCCTTTAATATCTAATGACTCAGTCATATTTTCATTGGTGTCTTAACACCTCATTGATGTATTTGAGTTCAAAAATTTCTCCTTTCACTATTCAAAGCACACTCCACCTGGTTGGCTGTAGGTGTGTATTTGAAGGGTATGAGTGTGCATAGGGATTTCTTAGGTATTTCATGTCAATATCAAGTCTTTTCAAAGGTTGTGTCATACTGTTTATGATGTTTGAAGACCTCCTCACTAAATTGGAATCTTTTTCTCTATCCTTGCATCATTCACTATCTCAAGATATGTTTTATAGTTAGGCTGGTTATAGGTCTCAATTAGGCAACTTTGACTATGTGCACACTTGAGTTAGGCCTAGGGTTTGTACTTAATCATGAAGATTACAATGGATCAAACCTCATCAATAGATTTCTCTCACTTATTTCAAGTTTATAATACTTTTCAAAACATCTTCAAACCTTTATATACCCACTGTTTAAACACATATAATCTACAAGTTCAAATCTTAGGAGCAATCTTAGCTAGACACCAATTGGATTTAGTTGCTTTAGATATCCCCATATGATGCATGAATTTTCATATTAAATCTAACACCATTTTTTCATGCTAAAACATCATTCAAAACACATTGACAATATTGGATTTATTGAGTTGTAAACCTAAAGGCTTGTAGGTGATGAAGATTGTAACCTTATGTTTTGAATCTTGAAAAGTACAATGTAGGGTAGTTGGCTCAAAGACTTATTTTTACATTACACCAACACATGTAACAAGAAAACTTGACTCCAAATTCCATTGAAAACATATTCAAACTAATCAAAATAATTTGTTAGATGCAAGCACAAAAAACACAGTCCAAGATGATGAATGGAGATGTAACCATTTGGGACTAGTATATAATATCTAACTAATTAGGAAAATAATGATAGATTGAGAAGGGTGTTAAGGGACCATGGAGAACCATTCAAATGTATCAGGCTACATGAGAACCTCTACAACATAGAAGAATTTCTATTTAATTCAAACCATGCTTAGGATTCACTTTTCATGCCAGAAGGACATCCAAATGTGCCACCATGAGGAGTGAATGCATGGGAGGAATCTACAGATGTATTATAATTTATTCCAACTAGTTTCATGCAGATCATAATTCATTATTTGTTATAGAATCTATAGAAATACCCCTATCATGGTTGACTAGTAGATTTTGGACCCTTAACTTCTTAGCAATTGTTCATAAAGTTAAGAAGATGAATCTAAGAACTAATGCCCAAAGTTTAAATCTAACTAAACTATAATTAATGCCCAAAGTTTTAGGCTCACACCTTCTCTCCTAGCCATATCATTCAAACCATTTTTGCCTATGTGAGCTTATGAATGAGTTGATGAAGGAAAGAAGTGATTTTCTACAACTGTTGAACTCTAAACTTCTTCCAAATCTAGTTTTCTAACTTTTAGAAGATGAAAGGACACTCTAAACCTCTTTTTTTTACACATGACTTCCACAAGTCCATACAAGTTTTTTGACTCCTCAAACAAGTGTTAAAATCAATAAACTAACATTTTATGATCCCTCTGATAGGGTTGACAGTTAAGTAACTTCTCCAAGCTCTTTGGAAGGGGTCTTGTATAGATTTTTAAGTTTGTGAACTTTGACAAACATCAAAGTTAGCTAAAAATCACATTTCAATGCATTTTTAACACCTTCGAGTTATCAAGTGAGCTTCATACATTCCAAAACTTCATGAAACATGGTTAGAAGATGTTTTAGAGATTAAATGACATTATTAGACTCCTAATCACTTACGACACCTTGACCATGTTTTATCTCTCAATGACAACCCTAGACTACTATATGACCTTAATATGAAATTACCTTAATTTATTCATACTAACCTTAATAAATGATAACAAGGTATTTGAAGGATTCTAGGGACCATATAGTCATGACATGAACACATGACAAGTTTTGAATTTGGATGGGGTGGAAAAATTTGACTTGGGGTCGAATTTGGTCAACATCTTTAGGGAGTCATAAGTGTAGCATGGCTGCAATGCTAATAAACCAGTAACCTTTAATTTCCATTTGGTAGCGGGGTCTCTTTCACTCAATTTTATACCTTAACAGATGTTGAACATAACACAACAAATTGATTACCTTCACAACACACAAAAATAAAGGATAATAAAACACAAACAAATCAAGACACACACGTGTTCTCAAGCACTTATGAAACATAAAGATAACTTAAACAAACTAGACTATGTATAAACTAACCTAAATGAGAACTCTTCCTCTTGGATCAAAGT
This sequence comes from Torreya grandis, assembly GCA_037957365.1. Lineage (NCBI taxonomy): Eukaryota > Viridiplantae > Streptophyta > Pinopsida > Cupressales > Taxaceae > Torreya > Torreya grandis. Next base: position 752,560 of record JARHVA010000857.1, on the reverse strand, counting down.
GGAATCTTGCACCATCTTTGGCTCCATGAGATGAAAGAATGAGGCAAGTTGCCTCTAGAGTCTTGACCTTAAAGTCTTTAACTCCTTCATGCTTGTAAATCTTCCTAAAATGTATTCAAATACAATGATGAAAGCTGCAAACATGTCACCTATGAAGGTGAACTCTTCTTTCACTTCAACAACCTTCTCATGAACTTCCTTGATGTTTGTACTTGTCTCAATCATGACTACTTCTTGACTCATAGGAGAATCCTCGATCTTAGTGTTTTGAAGATTGTCATGTTGTACTTTAATAAATAAAGCATCTTCAAGAGTATCTTTAGACTTATTATCAGCTACTAACTCAATAAGATATTTAAGGAGCTTGGCATACTCAACCCAATCTTTATCATTATCCTCCATGAAGACATCTTGTTCAAGTTATTTGTGGACGTGAACTTCAACATTGCAAAGACTTTCAAGCTCTTAGAAAAGATCAAAATGTTGCTACCAATCTTCTTTATTTTCCTTCTCTTCAAGACACACAACCTTTTTAATTTCATCTTATTTGCTTGAAGAATATTCAACCTCAAGGCTAGATATAACTTCAACAAGTTTTAATGACATAAGATCTTCTTTTGGAAACACATCATCAAGATGCAAGGTAACTTCAAGAGTGTCTCCAACTTGACCAACATGAGGTGTAGGATTTTGAAGGCCTTTAAACTCATCACATATGTCATTGGACTTTTGCCACATATCATATTGATTCATGGAGTCATCATCAACATATTATTCAATGGTGTTTTTAGATTCAAGCTCTTGCTCATGCTCATAAGACTCAACCAACCTAGCTGATGTGATGTCCTTCTTCAAATCTCCTTCTTCCATGCCTTGATTAAACTCTTCATTGGTAGCTACAACCTCATCAATATATTTTTTTTATTCAATCAAGAAGATTTACTTATTCATGTCTTCACCAAGGGGGTCACTATAGTGAGTTCTTCATCATAAACACTTGAGTCATCTTCTTGACCAGCTGCAACTTTGGCTTTCTTTTCTTCACTAATCTCCCATAGGATGGGTTCTAATTCAAGAAGGGCTATGGTGGGAGGGTGATGAATAGGCTCATGAGTTGGATAAGGATGATGAGGTGTGATGGAGGGCTCATGAATGGGCTTGGGAATGAAGGCTTCTTGAAAAAACTCATGGGGAGATGATAAGTTGGATTGAGCAAAGCAAGAGACACCTTCATCAACAAGCGTTTCACTTTGTTCATAGCCTTCTTGATGATATTCAATAGCTACAAGTTGGTCTTTTACCTCTTGACTTTCCCACCTTTCTAATCTATATACCCACCATTTTGTATATCACTCATTTCATGTAAATAATCATTCATGACATAGTTGGCTTCCTCTTCAATTAACCTCCACTTACAAAGAATTTAACTAACTTAATCAACTTCTCTATGAAATGAATAGGGATCACATCAAGTTCCTTATCCCATTTTTGCATCACCTTTTTTGATTTTAGCACATTTTTTATGAGTTCCAACAAGGATTTGGCTTGAGATGGAATTGGAGTAGGATGAGGAGGGTAATATTGAGGATTTTGGTGACCTTCAATGTGTTAGGTTAGTTGAGTAACTTGATCTTATAAGAGTTTAAATCTTGCTTCCTTATATCTTGATTTCTAATCAATGGTATCATCTGATTCCTCATGACAAGGTTGATGGGAATCAGGTTGAGTTTGATATGGATCATATGGCTAATAGGGAGACACTTATTGATACTCTTCTTGATAGCTTTCCTCATAGGTTTCTTCATAGGGCTGCTTAACAACATCATGATCATATAAGGGGGGAGTAGGCTGACCATATGACTACCATGGCTCATAGGGTTGACAAAAATATTAGTAATGCTATTGAGAGACATAATATGGGTCATGACAAGGTTGTTATGGGGTGTATATTGAAAATTCTCATCATATACAATCCTACTAACTTCACTAGTCAAATGAACACACAAGATGTTAGTAAAATCTTTCACAATAAGTACCTAGGTTGATTATAACTAGTTGATTAAATTTGAATTCACCATTGGTATTTGTTGAATGCTTATTAAAGCTAAAAGGTAGAAGAATACACCAAAAATTTATTCCACTCTTTGGACCTTAAGTCCTATTGGGCATGCCAAAACTATTGTCACTCAATCTTGTATCTTATAGAGGTTGTTCAAGCTTTCTCTAGATTGGGTGAAACATTGGATTACCTCTAGTACTATCGGTTGTCTATAGTAGAGTTAAACCTCTAGGTTTAAGGGCTATCTCCCTAGATTAGTCTTTGATAGCTTATCAACTACACTACTTACTTGCTTAGGTGAAAGGAGACATAGATAACATAAAGCAAACCTATCCTAACAAGGTGATTCAACAATTATAACTTGTCCACTACCAATGAAATGTAAGTAAAATTCAAATAAAATCCTAATATGCATATGACACTACTCCAAAATTACCCTTGCATTAGTGTTTCTCATGGAGGTTTGTGAAGCCAACCTAAGCTAGGAGGACTAAACCCAAGGTCATGACTTGACACTTGTGAAGAGACAACTCACTAAAACTCATGAAAACTATATTAAAACACTTCAAGAAACCTAAAAAAAATTTCAAAGTTTAATATGGATGCAATCAAGGACAATGTGCTAAAGAAGAAAAACTATCACTTAGAAAGATCAACTAACTTAACATACACATTGAAAAAAACTCATGGAGAAGGTAAATCATTTCATTATTTATTGATTCAAGGTTATAAATGAGTAGGGATTCACCATACTTAAGTGGAGGATACATTTCTAAGCCAAAGTGGCTCAATATATAATACAAGTGTGAGAGAAGAGAAGTGTGAAAGAGAGAGAAGATAGATAAGTGTCATGTAAGTTTAAACAAGAAGAGGAGTTATGGATCTATCATAATATACTTCTAAATCCATGTGTAGCTGCTCTTAATATGTTCCAACTCTTTAAGTGGCATGGGAGTTTGAAATGCATGTTTCCTCTACTTTTGACACATTTCAACTAAATCCAATAAGTTATTAACACATCACCTCATTCTCTTGCAAGGTGTATATAAATCTCTTCATCTCCTTAGGCCTATTTTACACACAAGTGTCAAAAATTGGTTTTAGTTACTCCAAATCATCAAAAATTCATGTATGGTATATTGACATCATATTGGACCTGCATCAATCCATTTAGAGGCCTCAAACTAGCACTAACGAGTCGCTCTATACCAAAAGCCTTAATTAGGCCTGATTCTTTGTAGTTTTTTTTATCTCCTTGTGTGGAAATTATACATATTGTATTGACAAAATAAAGACATAATATAAGACCCTCAATTCTATTATAGTCCCATGTCAAGTTCAATGATATTAATCCAAGTGGAATTCTATTTTTATGCCCATCTCTTCTGCCAATAGGCCTTATTAGGCCTTTAGCCCTAGAAAGTGAATTCTGGTTCAAAACTCTTCTTGCACTTTTTAAACCTCTAGGAAGTGTGTGATTCACTTTACCCATGCCAAAACTAACCTCCATGTCAAGTTTAATCTTCTTTAACAATGTGCTTCTATCCAAACCATGAAATGGCCAAAAAATAAGCCCTTCACAAGCCTATTTAGACTACCTTGAAAAATGGAATTGGTTCAGTCACTTCTAGGGGTTCTTGAGAAAGTTTTTGGATCTGATAATTTATGAAAAGTCCCAATTTAACTCATCACATGATTGGGAAGATCTCACCTTCTTAGAACACCTTTAAAATATAAAAAACATACAAAATAAGATATTGTAGGTAGTTCATATAGTAGTTAGTACCAGTGAAGTGCATTTGGATGAGATAATTATAGTATATAACAACATCTAAGATGTTTAAAAATCAATTTGTGGCATTTGATGTGTGTTAGGATTCCATCTCTGCAAACTAGTTATTATGGCTATCCTAGGTAGCTTAAAAGCATTTCAACTTCTTAGCGATGATTCATAAAGTTAAAAGTATGAATCCTCCAACCAATTTCACAAATTTTAATTATATTATGGTGCCAAAATTTCCATAAGATCACAATGTCCCATTCATCTTCTTTGATCTGTACCAAGTAAGAGAAACTGGTCTCTCAAGTTGAAACTAGCTCCCTATGAGGTATGAGAGAGAATTGCATTTTGTACATGGTTGTTTAATTTTATTTTGAATTAAAATGACCTTTATGAGGTATATGAGGTCCTTATTTACCTATTCCAATAATTTTCATACTTCCTTATCTCATCAAATTTTTATAGCAAACCATGTTTTAGACTTAGGGTTTATAGGCCTAACTACCTTCTTTACCCTAAATCACTATTTTCTCCATTATTCATTATTTGTCAGGGGTATGTGACATCATGGAAGGTTTGTATATGATTTTACCATCTTTACAAATTTCTCAAACTCTTAACTTCAATCCACTTGGCATCACTATCATCTCCTCAAGGTCTGTCCAGACCAATCTGTATATGCATTTAGGACTACAAGGTTGAAACAGGGTTTGTTACATTTCTAAAATTAGATTGAGGTTCTTATAGAGTGATGATATCACTCCTAAATCATAATCTCAAGGTTTCCAAAGGTTTCATTCAAACTCACCTATCTGGTCATCACTTCTAATTTCAAGATTGTCTAACAAGTAGTCTTGTGTATATGTTTAGACCTGTACAGGGTTGATTGCTTATCCTGACTGTATTTTACTTGTTCCTTTTTTTGATGGTTATAAGGGATCATGTAATGTTTGAATATATATTCAACTCAACTCCCATTCCAATTCAACTTCACTTATATTCATTATTTATCTCCTCTTAGAGATGACTGATCAGACTAGTCTGTGTATGTCAACTAGCTCTAGTTGAGACTCTTTATCCTTCATTACCCTGTTTAGGCATTCCAATGAATTAATGATTTGAGTTCCATAAGTTATTTAATAATTATCTATAATCCACACAAACAATGTCTCAAGGAAGTGTTTGTCCTTAATTTATAGATAGACCTGCAGGTGACTGTAGGTGACTACATTTATTAAGACTATGTTTAGTCCTTTCTTAGTGATTTTTGAGACCTATCTTAATCATAAAAATATTAAAACCTTTAACACTTTGTGAATGATTGAGTATATCTCTCAAAACTTTGGGGTTTTTTATCCTACTAATTCTTCCAATTTAGGTTTCCTTTCTTCAATGGACTGTAGGTGGTTGTAGGTCTCAATGTGAAAAGATTGACTATGTATGTGAGAGTTTCATGACTATATCTATTTGTTGATACTTGAAATATATTTTATAACTTTTTAAAACTCCTTAAAATATTCTTATAGTCCTCTACACATATAAAAATTATCATTTAAACCCATACCTTTCATCATTACTATCTTAGGATGATATTTTCAAGAGGCTAGCATTTGAATGGAGATTGACTTTGTATTACCCTTATCTTAGGTCTCTAAGGAAATAATTTGATATGAAATGAATAATTATTATCTTAATTGGTGTCTTAAGACCTCATTTATTTATTGGATTTCAAACATTACTCTGTTCACTATTTAAATCACACTTCTTCACCTAGTTGGTTGTAGGTGTGTATTTGAAGGGTCTAAGTGTGCATAGGCATTTCTTAGGTCTTTCATGTCAAGTTAAAGTATTTTAAAAGGATGTATCATATTTATGATGATGTTTGAATACCTACTCACTATATTGGAAGGTTTTTATCTATCCTTCCATCACTCACTATCTCAAGACAAATCCTACAATTAGGCTAGTTGTAGGTCTCAATTAGGCAATTTAGACTATGTGCACACTTGAGTTAGGCCTAGGGTTTGTAATAAATCATGAATCCTACAATGGATCAAACCTCATCAAGATATTTATCTCACTTATTTAAATTCTATAAGACTTTTCAAAACATCTTCAAACCTCTATGCACCAACTATTTAAACACATACAATCTGCATGTTCAACTCTTAGGAGTTGTCTTAACTAGTTACCACTTGGCTTTAGTTTCTTTGGAGATACCCATATAATTCATGTATTTTCATCTTAAATCCAACACCATTTTTTGATGCTAAAACATCCTTCAAAACACATTGACAATATTAGATTTACTGAGTTGCAGACCTATAGGCATACAGGTGATGAAGACTACAACCTTATGTTTTGAAGCTTGAAAAGTGCAATGTGTGGTAATTGGGATCAAATAATTATTTTTTAAATTAAACCAACACATGTAAAAATCAAAATAAACTCCAAATTTGATGAAAAACATATTTAAACTCATCATAATGCTATGCTATATTTAAACATAGAAAACATAGTCCAAAATGATGAATGGAAATGCAATCACTTGGGACTAGTAAAAAATATCTAACTTATCAGGAAACCAATGATAGATTGAGAAGTATGGTAGGAGACAATTGAGAACCATTAAAATGTAATAGACCACATATGAACCTCTACAACATAGAAAAATTACTAGTTAATTCAAACCATGCATATGAGTCACTTTTAATGCCAAAAAGACATCCAAGTGTGCCATCATGAGGAGTGAATTCATGGGAGGCATATACAAACATATTAGTGTATTTTCTAACTAGTTTAATGTAGAAAATATTTCAAAATTTATTTTGGAATCTTAAGAAAGAACCCTATCATAGTCGACTTGTAGTTGGACCCTTAACTTCTTAGCGACCGTTCATAAAGTTAAGAAGATGAATGTAAAACCCAATTCTCAAAGTTTGAGTCTAACCAAGACTATAATCAATTCCAAAATTTTCAATATCCCACCTTCTCTCTCCTGGCCATACCATTAAACCATTTTTGCCTATGTGAGCTTGTGAAGGAGTCAATGAAGGAAAGAAGTAATTTTTTGTAACTGTTGAAGTCTAAACTTATTCTAAACATAGTTTCTAACTTTTAGAAGATGAAAGGACACTTTGAACCTATTTTATCTTATACATGACTTTCATAAGTCTGTACAAGTTTTCTAACTCCTCAAACAAATGTTAAAATTAAGAAACTAACCTTTTCTGATCCCTCTAATAGGTGTGATAGTTAAGTAACTACTCCAAACGCTTCGTAATGGGTCTTGTATGGATTTTGAAGTTTGTAAACTTTGAAAAACATCAAAGTTAGCCAAAAATCACATTTTAATGCATTTTCAACACCTTCAAGTTAGAAAGTGAACTTCATACATTCTAAAACTTCATGAAACAATTTTAAAAGATGTTCTAGACATGAAATGACATTAATAGACTCCTAATCACCTATGAAACACCTTGACCATGTTTGATCTCTCAATGACACCCCTAGACTACTATATGAATTTAATATAAAATTACCTTAATTTCTTCAAACTAACCTTAATAAATTCTAACAAGGTATTTCAAGGTTTCTAGGGATCATATAATCAAGACATGAACACATGACAAGTTTTAAATTTGGAGGGTGTGGCTAAATTTGACTTGGGGTCAAATTTGGTGAATTTTTTTTTTGATTCACAGGGGTAGCATACCTGTAATGCTAATAGGACCAATAGTCTTGCATGCCCATTAGGTAACTAGGTCTCTTACACTTAGTTTTAGATCTTATCAGACCTTTACATCAACACAACAAATTTATTACCTTTTAAACACACAAAAATAAAGGACACAAAAATTAAAATAAATAATGACACACACATGTTGTCTCAAACACTTAGGAAACACAAAGACAACTTAAACAAACTAGACTATATATAAACTAACCTGAAAGAGAACTCTTTCTCCTAGATCAAATGGAAAACTTGCACCATATTTAGCTCCATGATATTAAAGAAGTAATGAGGCAAGTTGCCTCTTGAGTCTTGACCTTGAAGTCTTCAACTCCTTCATGATTGCCAATCTTCTTGGCATGTCTTCAAATGCAATGATGACAGCTACAAACATATCACCTATGAAGGTGAACTCTTCTTGCACTTCAACAAACTTCTCATGAACTTCCTTGATGTTTGTGCTTGTTTCAATCATGACCAGTTTTTGACTCATAGGGGCAACCTCTATTTTAGTGTTTTGAAGATTGTCATGTTGTCCTTCAAGAAGCACAACATCTTCAAAAACATCTTCAAACTTCTTGTCAACTGCTAGCTCATCAATATATTTAAGGAGCTTAGCATACTCAACCCAATCTTCATCATTGTACTCCATGAAGACATCTTGTTCAAGTTCTTTGTGCATGTGACCTTCAACATTGTAAAGACTTTAAAGCTCTTGGAGAAGCTCAACATGCTACTGCAAATAATCTTTGTTTTATTTATCTTTAAGAAACACAATCTTTTCAACTTCATCTTAATTGATTGAAGAATATTCAACCTCAAGGCTGGCTACAACTTCAACAAGTTTAAATGATATAAGATCTTATTTTGGAAGCACATCATCAAGAGGCAAGGAAATTTCAAGAGTATCCCCAGCTTGACCAACAAGAGGTGTAGGATTTTGAAGGCATTTAAACTCATCACATATCTCATTGGACTTTTTCCACATATCATCTTGTTTCATGGAGTAATTATTAGCTTCTTATTCAATGGAATTTTTAGATTCATGCTCTTATCCATGCTCATAAGACTCAACCAACCCAACTGATGTGATGTCCTTCTTCAAAGCTCCTTCTTCCATGCCTTGATCAAACTCTTCATTGGTAGTTGCAACATCATTAAGATCTTCTTTTTATTCACTCAAAAAGATTTACTTGTGCTTCTCTTCACCAAAGTGGGTCCCCATAGTGAGTTATTCATCATAAACACTTAAGCCATCTTCTTGACCAACTACAACTTTGGCTTGCTATCCTTAACTAATCTCCCATAGAATGGGTTTTCCTTCAAGAAGGGATGTGGTGGGAGGGTGGTGAATAGGCTCATGAGTTGGAGAGGGAGTATGAAGTGTGATGGAGGGATCATGAATGGTCTTGGGAATTAAGGCTTATTGAATAAACTTATGGGGAGATGACAAGTTGGATTGAGAAATAGGAGAGACACCTTCCTCAAAAAAAGTTTGACTTTGTTCATAGCCTTCTTGAGGCTCTTCAATAGTTTCAAGTTGGCCTTCAACCTCTTGACTTTCCCACCTTTCTAACCTATCTACCCACCATTGTATATAACATCTCATTTCATGAAAATCATCATTGATGACATAGTTGGCTTCATATTCAACTAAACTCCACTTATTCATAAAGAATTGAACTAACTTTCTCAAATTCTCAATGAGATGAATAGGGATCACATCAGGTTCCTTATACCATTTTTACATCACCTTTTTTAATTTTAGTAACTTTGGCATGATTTTCAATAAGGATTTGGCTTGAGGTGGAATTGAAATAAGAGGAGGAGCGTAATAGTGGGGATTTTGGTGAGCTTCAATGTGTTGAGTTAGTTGACTAACTCGAGCTTGTAAGAGTTTAAATCTTACTTCCTAATATATTGATTTCTAATCAATTGTATCATCTAATTCATCATGACAAGGCTGATGGGAATCAAGTTGAAGTTTATATGGATCATAGTGTTCATAAGGAGACACTTATTGATACTCTTCTTGATAACTTTATTCATAGGCTTCTTCAAAGGGTTGATCACTAACATCATGATCATATAAGGGGGGATTAGGCTAACTATATGACTGTCATGGCTCATAGGGTTGATAAAAATCTTGATAGGGTTGTTGAGAGACATAATATGGGTCATGACAAGGTTGGTAGGGGGTGTATAGTGGAAATTTTCATTATATCCAGTCATACTAGCTTCATTAGTAAAATGAACACACAAGATGTTAGCAAAATCTTTCACAATAAGTACTTGGGCTGCTTATAACTAGCTGATTACATTCGAAGTCACCATTTATGTTTTTTGAATGCTTCCCAAAGTTGATAGGTAGAAAAACACATCAAAAATTTATCCACTCTTTGGACCTTAAGTCCCACTAGGTGTGCCAAAACTATTGTCACTCAATATTTTGTCAGGGGATCTGTAGCTCTACCAATTAGAGCATAATTGATTACTTTCTTATATGCAATAAAACACGGAATTATACCAGAATGATAAAGTAGCTAGAAACTTGAGACAGCAAAGAATTTGAGAGACAATACACACTCTTGTATTCAATATTACTAGAAGAAAATACAATAAGGAAGATGCCACTTCTTCCTCCACCTCAAAGGCTTGCCACACCTCAAGACCTTCTTCCCTCTCTCTCTTGCTCAACACAACAACTCTAAAGCCTGAGTTATTATCCCTCCTTGAATGCTTTAGCTGATCTCCTTGACCTTACACCTGTAGATCTCCTTGACCTTGCTAGCTTCAATGCTTTTACTTGCCTTCTTGCTTAATTACAATACATGCCTTATGGGTCTATAAATAAGATCCCATGCTTACAAAAATAGAACTCTAGTTACAATAATTAGACACGCATCTCGTGACTATAATTAGTCGCTTGACATGCAAACACTCGCTTCACTTAACTGACTGTTCGTCAATAGCAGTTCTGAAAATACACAGGCAACCGACGCCGGTCCCTACTAGTCTGGTGCTGCCGACGTTGGCCGACTTCCTGCCGTCACCGGTCTCCTTCTCCACTGTTTGTGATCTACGTCGGTCATACTGCCAATGCTGGTGGCTCTGGTTCTTCAGCATCCTTCCTTGTGTCTGCAAATAGTTGAAGCTTTTAGCTCCACACCTTAACAATCTCCCACTTGGAGATAAACAGCTGCAACTTGTACCTATACCTGTACACCATCTATTTTGTTCTTTAGGCTCTGTATCCCTCTTCAACATCACTCTTGAAGACCAACCACCACACAAACCTATGATGCAATACCTGTATCTTATGCCATAAGAATTTTGCTGCTCCCAAATTCTTCATGACATACTTCTGAACCAACTCTACCCTTAGCTCAAAAAACTCCCTGTATATGAAACCCTGCAACAAGTAACACAATATAGTAACAGGATAATGTAGCTAATATTATCCAACCTGGTAAAGATAAAATACAATGGTCAAACCTCCATTGTTCTGCAGCATAATCAAGACCATATACCATAGCCTTCTGTCTCATGTGTCCATCCACTCTCTTCTCTAAAATGGGAATCCATCCCTCTATCCAGTGCTTCCTTCTAGCTGACAACTCTACCAACAAATACCTATTTGGTTCTCCAAGGACTCACACTCCTCATCCATGCCAAGCTCCCACTGTTTCTAGATTCTACCTGCATTACTTCTTCCATCCTCCTAGTTCATGACTATCAGTAAGCAATATAAAGAAGGTGAACAATGAATATGAGGTTCACATACCTTTCCTGACCTCCACATGGGTGTTTGAGACTTATTAATTCACCCAACATCTGTTTCAGTGACCGATTTAGGCCATCTCCCTGTCTGCTCCCGACCGATGTCAGTTCCCTGCACTGACCCTGACTACCGACGTTGTTTCCCTGGCCGATGCCGATGTCCCTCTTGCCGATGTCAATCCTTATGACCGACGTCAGACTTCTCCTGTCTGACCTACCGACCCTGCTGGTTTGCACATGACTGATGTCGATATTTGGATGACTGACGTCAGTGCCAAGCTACCAACATCAGTGTCTGTGTGTTCCTAAAAGTGATGAAATTTTCATCCGCGAGCTCTTCTTGGATCAAACCTCTTTCCATGCTGCCCTGCTCAGACTTATTCAGCCCCTATGACTAATCTCTGTCCTTCATCTCCTCCATAAACACCAAGGCTTCTTTGTTCCTGTCAAAAGCATCAAATTTCCTCTTTCTGCAATGAACTGTATCTATGATTTTCAAATTTGAACACATACCTTTTGAATCAAGAACTTCCATTCCCTTCCTATTCTTGTGACCAAGCCTATTAGGCCACATCTTGGAATCTACACCAGAAGTGGAATCAGTAATACAAGTAGACAGATAAAGAGTATCTACTTTCTTACCTCTTGCTAGAACGAGTGCTCCCTTGGTAACCTTCCAAGAATCCACTGTGAGGGTTATTATGCATCCCTCATCTCCCAACCTTCTTACAGAAATCAGACTCTGCTTCAGAATTGGAACATGCATGACCTCTTTCAACACCCATGTGTTGTAAATCTGCAATCTCAGCTGCACTTTTCCTTTGCCAACAATCTGACAAGGCGTACCATCCCCTAAATAGAGCACTCCAAAATCTCCCTGTTCATACTCATAAAACAAATCTTTGTTTGGGGATGCATGAAAAGATGAACCAGAATCTAAAATCCATGATCCTACCTGACTATTCGAAGAAAGTATGAGAGCATCCTGCATCACGATATTTGCATCCTTCACTTCTTCCATACCTGCATGTTGATTCTCTTTATCTCTCAACCAACACTCCTTTGTATGTCCTTTCTTTCCACAAAACCAGCAGGTAATACCTTTGGACTCGGATCTCCTTCCCGACTTTGATTTCCCTTGCTCAACCTTCTCCCTTTGCCTTCCCCTACTTTTTGCAGTTAGAGCATTCCCTGATGATTCCCCTGTGCTTCTCCTGCGTATTTCCTCATTCAAGATCACACTCACAACATCATCAACTTTTAAGATTTTAGAAGCAGATGCAGAATTACTTACTGCCATAACCATACCGTCCCAACTTTTAGGCAAAGAACATAAAATCAAGAGAGCCTTTACCTCATCATCAAAAATAATATTGACTGAAGCTAGTTGGTTTACCAAACCATGGAAATCACTGAGATGAGTATGTATCGATCCACCTTCCTGCATTTGCAAAGTAAATAGCTGCTTCATAAGATATACCTTATTAGAAGCCGAGGGCTTTTCCTATAAATTCGCTAAGGACTTTATCAACTTTTCCGTTGTCTTGCACTGTGATAAGCTGGAAATCATAGATGATGCAAGGCTCAACCTTATGGAACCTAGAGCCTTCCGATCAAGAACGTTCCATTCTTCATCCTTCATATCTGTGGGCTTGCATGCAACCCCACCCAATGGTAAGTACAAATCCTTCTGATACAGATAGTCTTCAATCTGCATCCTCCAATGTTGATAATTCTTGCCGTTAAACTTCTCCATTCGTAGCCTACTTTCTTCTGCCATTGCTGAACTCCCACTCAATCAGAAAACCCTGTGAATGACCTGTAATCAAAAACAATACCCTGCTTCCTGCAAACCATAGCTCTGATACCACTTGTTAGGGGATCTGTAGCTCTACCAATTAGAGCACAATTGATTACTTTCTTATATGCAATAAAACACAGAATTATACCAGAATGATAAAGTAGCTAGAAACTTGAGACAACAAAGAATTTGAGAGACAATACACACTCTTGTATTCAATATTACTAGAAGAAAATACAATAAGGAAGATGCCACTTCTTCCTCCACCTCAAAGGCTTGCCACACCTCAAGACCTTCTTCCCTCTCTCTCTTGCTCAACACAACAACTCTAAAGCCTGAGTTATTATCCCTCCTTGAATGCTTCATATGATCTCCTTGACCTTACACCTGTAGATCTCCTTGACCTTGCTAGCTTCAATGCTTTTACTTGCCTTCTTGCTTAATTACAATACATGCCTTATGGGTCTATAAATAAGATCCCATGCTTAAAAAAATAGAACTCTAGTTACAATAATTAGACACGCAGCTCGTGACTATAATTAATCGCTTGACATGCAAACACTCTCTTCACTTAACTGACTGTTCATCAACAGCAGTTTCGAAAATACATAGGCGACCGATGCCGGTCTCTGCTAGTCTAGTACTGTCGACATCGGCCAACTTCCTACCGTCACCAGTCTCCTTCTCCACTGTCTGTGACTGACATCTGTCGTACTGCCGACGCCGGTGGCTCTGGTTCTTCAGCATCCTTCCTTGTGTCTGCAAACAGTTGAAGCTTTTAGCTCCACACCTTAACATCTTTCACCCTAGATAGGTTGTTCAAGCCTTCTCTAGATTGAGTGAAACATTGTATTACCTCTAGGCATATGGGTTTCCTATAACAAAGGTAAACCTCTAGGTCTAAGGGATAGCTCCTTAGATTAGCCTTTGATAGCTTATCACCTATACTACTTACTTACTTGGGTGAAAAGAGAGAGAGAGAACATAAATCAAACCTATCCTAATAAGGTGATACACCAATTTTAACCTGACCAATACCAACCAAATGCAATTATACTTAAAACACAAACCTAATCTTCATATGACACTACTCCAAAACTACCCTTACATTAGTGTTTCTCTGGAGGTTTGTGATGCCAACCTAAGCTAGGATGACTAAGTCCATGGTTATGATTTGACACTTGTGAAGAGATAACTCACTAAAACTCATACTTGTGAAGAGATAACTCACTAAAACTCATGAAAACTACATTAAAACACTTGCAAAAAACTTTCAAAGTTGAATATGGATGCAAGCAAGGACAACATGCTAAAAAAGAGAAACTATCACTTAGGAAGATCAACTAACTTAACATACACATTGAAAAAACTCATGGAAAAGGTAAATAAGATAATTATTTATTACTTCAAGGTTTCAAATGAGTAGGGATTCACCATACTCATGCGAAAGATATATTTCTAAGCCAAAGTGGCTCAATATATAACATAAGTATGAGAGAAGAGAAGTGTTCAAGAGAGAGAAGATAGATAAGTATCATAAAAGTTAAAATAATAAAAGAAGTTATGGAAATATCATAACAAACTTTCAAATCCATGTGTATCTCATCTTTAGATGTTCTAGCTCTCTAAGTGGGGTGGGAGGTTTAAATGTATGCTTGACACCTTGACTAGCTTCTTGAAACTCTCTTTCATCTTAACATGTTGAAAAAAAAATGGACTTCTTCATGATTAAATTAGTTTTTCTTGCATGTTTCCTCTAATTTTGACATGTTTCAACTAACTTCAACAGGTTATCCTTGACACATTATCTCATTCTCTTGCAAGGTGTCTAGAAGGCTCTTCATCTCCTTAGGCCTATTTTGTACACAAGTGTCAAAACTTGGTTTCAGTTACTCTAGCTCATCCAAAATTCATGTCTAGCCTATTAACATCATATTAGACCTACATCAATCCATTTTGAGGCCTCAAACTAGCCCCAACAGATCATTTTCTACCAAAAACCTCATTTTTTGTGGCCTTTTAAATTTTTTTTTTTCTTGTGTGGAAACTATATAGATTGTATTGATAAACTAAAGATATATTATAGGACCCTCTATCCTCTTATAGTCCCATGTCAAGTTTTATGCTCTGAATCCAAGTGGAAGTCTAATTTTTATGCACATCTCTTTTGTCAATTAGGCCTCTAGCCCTAGAAAGTGAATTCTAGCTCAAAATTCTTCTTGCACTTTTGAAACCTATGGAAAGTGTGTGGTTCACTTTAACCATGCCAAAAATAACCTCCACATCAAGTTTGAAATTTTGTAACAATGTGCTTACAACCAAACCATGGAATGGCCAAAAAATAAGTCCTTCACAAGCCTATTTAGATTGCATTGAAAAATGGATTTAGTTTAGTCACTTTTAGGGGTTCCTAAGAATTTTTTTGGATTTGAACAGTTATGAAAGTTCTAATTGATTTGAAAGCTCTCACCTTCTTAGAACACCTATAAAACATATAAAATAGGGTATTATGAGCAGTTCATATAGTAGTTTGTATAGGTGAAGTACATATGGATGATCTAATTAGAGTCTAGAACAACCTCCAAGAAGTTTCAAGATCAAGTTGTGGCATTTGATGTGCTTTAGGATTCCATCTCTACAAACTAGTTATTATGGATCTCCTAGGTAGCTTGAAAGAACTTCAACTTCTCAGTAATGACTCATAAAGTTGGAAGTATGAATCCTCCAAAAAATTCCAAAAATTTGAATTACATTAGGGTGCCAAATTTTCCCTAGGAACACAAGGTCCCATGCATATTCTATGATCCATACCAAGTAAGAGAAACTGGTCTCTTTGGTTGAAACTATCTCCCTGTGAGGTTTGAGAGAGAATTACATTTTGTAGGTGGTTGTCTGAGTTTGGTTTGAATTCAAATGACCTTGATGAGTTCTGTGAGGTCTTCCCTAACCTATTCCAATCATTTTTAGACTTCCCTCTCTCATCAAATTTTTGTAACATCCCATGTTTTAGACTTAGGGTTTATAGGCCTAACTGCCTTCTTTACCCTAACTCACTATTTTTTCCATTCTTCATTCTCTATCAGGGGTATGTGACATCATGAAAGGTTTGTATAGGCTCTTACCATCTTTAAAAATTTATCCAACTCCAACTTTAATCCACTTGTCATCATTGTCATCTCCTCAAGGTCCGTCCAGACCAGTCTATATATGCATTTAGGACTACAGGGTTAAAATAGGGTTTGTTTCATTTCTAACTTTAGATTCAGGTTCTTTGAATGATGTTATCACTCTTGTTACATCCCGATTTCACCCTATGATTTATAAAATTTAAATCCATGGATTAATATGATTATTATCTAATTATTATTATTTTTATTTGAGCTTTATGACATATACTATTATGGAACAGTGATATTGTTGATTAGTATACATGATGTGTCATATGTATTTTATTATTCTACATATTAAGGATGTATATTTGTTAGTTTTACAATATTGGTTGATATATATGATGACTCAGACTAACTACCTATTTTTTTAGTGGATGCAGGATTGATCCTACCCTCAGAACATGATGAGGGAGAGCATCATCAAAGAGGGTAGAGTAGATGGGACAATTAGGGGATGACAGAGAAATTGCTAGTGACCCTACACACATGCACATTAAATTTTAAATGTCATGTGCATAAAATATTTTAAATGTTAGAGCATAGTTAAGAAAATATTTTTGTGATTATATTTGTATGTGGATTTATTTCTTGATTACAAAAGATTCCTTTACTTATAATTGTTTATATTCTCATGAGTAAATAAAAAAAATAGATATTTAATTGTTATAATGAATAGTTATTAATTATACAATTATCTTATTATTTGTAATTATAGACTTATACATATTATAGATAAATAAGTAATTACCTTTATTTTAATTACATTCAAAGAGCTTGAACTACCTTTAAAATACTAACCTTGAGTTAAGACAATTTAATTTAGTCTTGGTAAGACATGCATGAAACTAAGTTGAGAATTAGGATTTGGTTATCATTATTTTATTGGTCAACTTAGCCTTAAGTTTAAGATAATTTTCGATAAATTGAATTAAGTAAATGTTTAAATAAATTGAACTGTGAGTAGTCCTTTGGATGATTTCAAGTTTCAAGTAGAATTAAAATTACATGATTACAACATTTGAACCTTAGAGCTCAGTTTCATCAAATGTTATGCAAACTCCAAATAACTAGATCCTTTGCCATGATTGGAATGAAAATGCATGCAAAGTTAATCTCACAACATAATGAAGGGAAAAGAGTTTTATACATAAAGGAAGATAAAAATTAGAAAGGATATACATGAAAAAGGAGAATAAGAGGCAAATTTGGGAGATAGGAAGAGAAAGATAGCATGGAAAAAGAGAGAAGGAGCTTGAAAATATTTCAGAGATGGGTTCTATAATTATTATCTATGTGTATGAATATAAGAATTTTGTACTTAATATGAGTTAATTTGTTTTGATAAAACCGGTTGTGATATTAAAAAAACATTTTTTCACTGAGATTACTAGCGCCATATTTATATATCTAATTGGTTACGTCTTATGTAAATAAGTTTGACCTGAGACTTATAAAATTATTTAAAGAGTTGTATAATTTTGTAGGCTAAATTTTAAATATGTAGGCAACATCTTATTTTCTATGGTTGCATATCATTTTTGTAGACTACATCATACCCAAATGGAACCCTCTATATAATGGATCTGTCATGATTATATGTTAGTCAATGTTTAACTTTTCTCTAAAACTTATTTATGTGGTCAACATCATATTTATATAATAGCAGAGTCCTCTCTATACTATATTTTCATTATGAAATGGACTATGTATAATTGTAAATACGCTGCATTTGCAATTATTGGCTAAGTTTTATTGAATATGTGAGTAGCACTTTATATTAAGACTATGTCTTAATTTCATTACCAGCAATGTAAAATTCAAAATGATAATAACATCTTATTTTCATCTTAAACTTATTCTTTTGGTTAGCATCCTAAAACCAAGCAGCTTGTTAAAATCAGGTCTACATAATATATACTACGCGTTGCATTTTTTATTTGATATTGGATTTCATCTTAAATAATATAAATATGGGCTGCATTCTTATTAAAATGATGAGCCATTTATTTGAAATGCTAAGTCATTTTTGTGAAACACCTAGTCTCTATTTTGAAATGCCCTATCTTTAATTGAAACACCCAGTCTCTAATTTGAAATACCCAATCATTAATTGAAATGCCCAGTCTTCAATTGAAATGCCTAGTCTTTAATTGAAACGTTGAGTATTTAAATTAAAATGCTAAATATCTAAATTGAAATGTTGAGTCCTATTTAAAAGTGCAATGATGTATCTTAAATTAAGTGAAAATTTATTAAAATAATAAAGGCATGATGAAAACTATGTATCTTCTTTATTGCAAGATCAAATATTCGGTGGAACTTTAAATTTGCCTTGGATTTTCTATATAGTGGTTTTTGGGTCAAGTTACACTCCCAACTGAGTTGCACTTCTAGCCGAGTTGCATTACCAACTCGAGTTGCATTTTATTTATAAGCATGATTATCATAATATTCTTATGAGGATAGTAAAATAAGAAAAATATTAAGTGGTTTGTTATTAACTCATACCTTGATTAGAAATCAATGTTAGAATGCTTTGTATACTTGATTAGGTAAGAAATAACAAAATGATAGATGTAGGTATCAGATATAATACAACATAAATATATTTGAATTAGATTAATTAAACCATAACATAATAATTTTCCTAGTCATGAGGGAGATACCTTATGAATTAGGATAAATACATCCTTATGATCAAATGTTATTACAAAGGATCTAACTTGTACAATTTTGACACACTTGTTAATAAAGATTATGATCATATGACATAAGAATAAGATTATATAAGATGATTGATTCTCAACCTTATTTTGATCCTCTAATTTGTATTAGATTAATTGGTGAGAATTAGTCAATCAGTGACTTGAGATGTGACTATTTATCCTGGTAAGCCATTTTCATATGATGACCATGCTTAGAGTTTTATAGTTTTATGAATATCACTATAAATTGGGTGAATTATAGTAAAGTTATACATTTCTATGGTAATGTTGATATACTGTTGTTTGATTAATACTTTATCTTAGATTGATATATTTATATGATCTAAAACTCTACTATGGATTTGATTAGAACTCTCATAGAGGCCAAGTAGTATATCTGTAAGCACAATAGTGTTATGCAAACATGTTGGTAGGGTCAAATTTTGTAGCATTTAGTAAAGATGAAAAATTGTGTGCAATATATTTATGACAATAATTTATGTGCAAGTGATCAGACATTTCTAGAAAAAACTTGTGCATCATGTTGTGTGTTTAGGGATTATGTTTTCATCTGATTATTATTGTGAAATATAATTTAGGGTATACCCGAGTGATATAATCCTATAATTTCTTATTTAATAATTATAGTGTAAGATTGATTGTTCATGTTTGAGTAGAGTGCTCATGCATAATGAGTTATGATAGTATGAGATATCATAAAATGCTTTAGCTTACATGTATATGCCCAGATGGTACATACTATAGTTGTATGTCTAGAATCTCACCTACGGTAATTGATTGAATTATGTGTTGGTTATTACTCGGATAATATGTTTTGTAATAGTTAGTAGGACAACATATATATGTGCATATAACCTTGAGAGTGTAAACGAATGTTAGGTTAGACTTTTATGTATTTATATGACTTGCTTTGTTATATATACTTGCTTAAATAAAAGTTTATGATTCCATGTATTTATGACTACTTATATGATTAATTGGGGGAAAAATAGTAGTTATGTCTTAGAACAATAGACTATGATAATATGGGATATCATGGGGTGTAGTCATATGGATATTATTATATTAGTTGGGAAAATTTAGTTTAATGTAAATTTTACCTTCGTGGTATAAACTATAAGCATAATTTTTGGTTTAGAATAAATGTACACTTTACTTACTCCTATGTTTAGCATGAGATATGATTGCTAGAAGGATGTAATTAGTATAAATCTTGTGGTTAAATAATGTGTAGTGAGATATTATATTTTAGTATGTATGATTTACATGTCAATGTGATATCTTGAAATAGAATGGATTTTATATGATACATTTCATGTTTAAGTTTAGTAATCATACACACTTGGATACTTTCTTGTTCTCTGAATTCTCGCACTATTCTATCTACATATCTATGAAGGGAGGGCCATCGTCTACTAAAAGATTGCACAAGGGATTGGTCTATGGTTGGTGTGGAAAAACAATAAAATGATTCTCTCCCTCCCCACATCACTACTACTTACTTGGAGACTAAATTTGAGATTCAGAGATACTTGAGTTGGTTTGACTTGAGCTCTAAATAGCTTGGTATCTATTTATTATATTAAGGCTGAATGCCTAATAGAAATGTAATTGTATTTTATTTATATATATTTAAGTAGCAGTTGATGTATTAGTGGACCATTCGTGGCTGAGTCCTAAAGTATTTACTTTCCTTGTAATTGTAATATATTATACTGTATTCAATATTAGAATTTTAGAACTATTATTGTTCTAAGTTGTTGATTATATGATTAGCTAAAGTTATTTAGTATAACTGTGGTTGAGTGAATGAATGTTAAGTAATTAGTTAAGAAAATTTATTGAATTATTCTAAGTACAACTTGAGGGGTTGTTACAAATATTCAATCATAATCTCAGTGTTTCTAAAGGTCTCATTCAAACTCACCTGTTTGGTCATCACTTCTAATTTAAAGACTATCTAATAAGTAGTCTTGTGTATACATTCAGATTTGTGCAGGGTTGACTGTATATCCTAACTGTATTTTGATTGTTCATTTTTTTGATGGTTCTAAGGGATCATGGAATGTTTTAATATAATTTAACTCAAGTCCCATTTCAATTCAACCTCATTGATCTTCATTATTTTTCTCCTCTTAGAGCTAGCTACTCAGACTAGTTTGTGTATGTCAACTAGCTTTGCTTGAGACTATCCTTAATTCGCTTGTTTAGGATTTCCAATGACTTAATGATTTGAGTTACCTGAGGTATTTTATACTTATCAATCATCCACATAAACAATGTCTCAAGGCAGAGATTATTGTCCTTAATTTCTATATAAACCTATAGGTGACTGTAAGTGACTGCATTTATTAGGACTATACTTAGTCCTTTCTTAGTGTTTTTAGAGCCCTATCTTAATCATGAAACTCTTCAAACCTTTACCACTTTTTGATTGACTATCTCTCTCATCATTTTGGGTTTCTATGTCCGATTAATGCTCCTTATTTAGGTCTCATTTCTTAAATGGACTGTAGGTGGTTGTAGGTCTCAATGTGAAAAGATTGACTTTGTATGTGAGAGTTTCATGACTATATCGCTTTATTGATCCTTGAACTCTATTTTAAAACTTTGGAAACCTCCTTAAAATATTTTTATATTCCTCTACACATAAAACATTATCATTCAAACCCAGACCTTTCACCATTACTGTCTTAGGATAAGATTTTCAAGAGGCTGGCATTTAAATGGAGATTGACAGTGTATTTCCCTTCTCTTAGGTCTCCAAGGTAATCATTTTATATCCAATGACTCATTCATATCTTCATTGGTGTATTAAGACTCATTGATGTATTGGAGTTCAAAATTTTCTCTGTTCACTGCTCAAAGCACACTTCTTCACCTAGTTGGCTATAGGTGTGTATTTGAAGGGTTTGAGTGTGCATAGGGTTTTCTTAGGTATTTCATGCCAAGTTAAAGTATTTTAAAAGGTCGTATCATAATATTTATGATGTTTTAATACCTCATCACTATATTATAAGATTGTTATTTGTCCTTCCATCACTCACTGTTTCAAGACAAGTACTAGAGTTAGGCTAGATGAAGGTCTCAATTAGGTAGCTTTAACTGTGTGCACACTTGAGTTAGGCCTAGGGTTTGTATTGAATCATGAATAATAAAATTGATCAAACCTCATAAAGATATTTATATTACTTATTTCAATTCTATAATACTTTTCAAAACATCTTCAAACCTCTATGCACCCACTATTCAAACACATACAATCTGCAAGTTCAACTCTTAGGAGTAGTCTTAGCTAGCCACCACTTGGATTTAGTTGCTTTGGAGATCCCCCTATGATGCATGAATTCTCACCTTAAATCCAACACCAAATTTTTATGATAAAAAATCCTTTAAAACCATTGACAATATTGGATTTATTGAGTTACAGACCTACAGGCCTATAGGTGATGAAGATTACAACCTTGTGTTTTAAAGCTTGAAAAGTGAAATGTATGGTAGTTGGGATCAAATAATTATTGTTTAAATTATAAAAACATATGTTAAAAGCAAATGAAACTCCAAATTCCATGAAAAACATATTCAAACTCATTAGAATACTTCATTAGATGTAAGCATAGAAAACATAGTCCAAGATGATGAATGGAGATGCAACCACTTAGGACTAGTACATAATATCTAACTAATCAGGAAAATAATGATAGGATTATAAGGATGGTAGGGGATCAGGGAGAACCATTTAAATGTATCAGACAACATGAGAAAATCTATAACATAGAAAAATAGCTAGTTACTTCAAACCATGCATAGGAGTCACTTTTCATGCTAAAAGGACATCCAAATGTGCCACCATGAGGAGTGAATGCATGGGAGGAATATAAAAACATATTAGAATTTATTCCAACTAGTTTCATGCAGATTCGAATTCATAATGTTTTATAGAAGCTTAATAAAGACCCTTATCATGGTTGACTAGTAGATTTTGGACCCTTAACTTCTTAGTGATTATTCATAAAGATAAGAAGATGAATTTGAGAGCCAGTACCCAAGGTTTGAAGCTAACCAAGATTTAAATCAATGCCCAAAGTTTTAGGCTCCCACCTTTTCTCTCTTGGCCGTACCATTCAAACCATTTTTGCTTATGTGAGCTTATGAAGGAGTCGATGAAGGAAAGAAGTGACTTTTTACAACCGTTGAACTCCAAACTTCTTCCAAATCTAGTTTCTAACTTTTAGAATATGAAAGAACACTTTGAACCTATTTTATCTTACACATGACTTCCACAAGTTCGTACAAGTTTTATAACTCCTCAAACAAGTGTTAAAATTAAGAAACTAACCTTTTTTGATCGCTCTGATAGGTATGACAGTTAAGTAACTAATCCAAGTTATTATAAGGGGTCTTGTATAGATTTTTTAGTTTGTGAGATTTGACAAACATCAAAGTTAGACAAAAATCACATTTTAATGAATTTTCAACACCTTCAAGTTAACAAGTGAGCTTCATACATTCCAAAACTTCATGAAATGTGGTTAGAAGATGTGTTAAACATGAAATGAAATTAATAGACTCCTAATCACCTATTACACACCTTGACCATGTTTTATCTCTTAATGACACCCTTAGACTACTATGACCTTAATATAAAATTACCTTAATTTATTCAAATTAACCTTAATAAAAGCTAACAAGGTATTTGAAGGCTTCTAGGGACCATATAATCATGACATGAACACATGCCAAGATTTGTATTTGGAGGGGGTGGCCAAATTTGACTTGGGGTCAAATTTGGTCAACACACCCCTTCTACCAAATTTATTTATATATTCCCTTATCTACATATAGCCAAAACAAAGTGGGGGATAACTAACAATTTTTTTTGACACCAATGTTGCTTCCCAAACATTCAAATATTCCTTTATTAATTCTGATTTTGGCTCAAAATTGATCATAAAGCCTATGTATTACCACTCTATATTCATCTAAAACTCCAATTTCCTCCATCTTACCCTAGATTTTATTGTTAGGCATTGTGTTTAATAATATTTTGTAGTCAACAAAGCAATAAAATAAATTTATACCTTGGTTATCTCATCCTTTTTCAATCAAGTGCCTATGAGTGATGTAGTGGTCAATGGTGGAGTGATTTAGTTTAAAACCTATTTGTCCTTTCAATCATATCCCCTATTTTTCTCCCTAGTTTCTAATTTTATGATCTACCATGCTCCAAAATGATTTTGAAAAAATACTTAATAATGATAGTGCAGACACTCAAATTTAATCATGAAGTGTTTGATAATGTTTAATCTTAACATCTTTACCTTACTTGACATATTCATCATTTCATTGACTTGAAATATTTATGGGAACCTTCACTATTCTAATAATTATCTTGAAGATACTAAAAACATCACTTAGAAATCCCTAATATGCATATTGATTCCTATCAATCAAGTTCCAATAGTCTCTGTTAGATAGGGAAGTAGGTTAGATAGGGCCATAATTTAGCCTTGTCCACTAGTGTAGCCTTATCTCATGCACTCTAACAATTACTTATCAAATTCAAGATGCTTTATGTCAATCCTCCCACACTTTTAGCAAGGCCAGTGTTATCACTCTAAATTGTACCCTTGAGGAGGTTATTCAAGCCTCCTCACTTAGGTGATAGCATGAAAACACCTCTAGGTTCTGGGTGGCCTAATCAATGAAGTGAATATATAGATAGGGCTAGCTCCCTTGATGCTTCACCTTGAAAATACAAACTAAACATATTGCTTGCAAATCAAATGGGTAAGAGATAACTGAAAACATCCTAACTAAGGATGTGATACACTAAATTTATTGACCACTACCACACATTTGTAGATGCATAATGAGCATAGAGCTGCCCTATTCATACACTACTCCTCATCTACTCTTACATTAATATTTCAATATTAAGGTGGTAGATGGTGATTAGGCTAAGAGGGATGATTTTCAAGAGGTCTAAAGATACTAATGGAAGATTGCCTCACTTAACCTTTACAAGACTAATTAAACACTCCATATGACCTGCAAGAGTGAGTTTAAATTGCATATAGGTGAGAGAATGAGACAACATGACAAGGAGAACTGAATCAACACTAGACAAGATCAATCATTCATACACAAACACTAGAATACAGTCATAAGAAAAGGTAAAACTAGCTTGTCTATTGCTTCAATGTCTTAAAAAAAGGATCAAGGATTCACCATTCTCAAGTGGAGGATCCATTTCAATGCCAAAATTAGGCATACATATAGGAGAAAGAAGAAGACATAGTGAGAAGAGAGGTGTCCAGAGCCAATGATGATTGCCAAGCACTCATGAAACAAGTTATAAATAAGAAAACCTACCAAAGGATAGTTATGAAGTTTCTTCTCCACAAGTGTGCACTTAGTTTGATGATGACTTGATCAAGGTGTCATAGGAGTTTTGTTTTGCTTGATGATTCATCCTTGAGCTCTTGAAACTACCCCTTAAGAGTGATTAGGAAGTGACAAGTCATCTTATTGGGGTCTAACTACTTGTCTTTATCTTGGACACTTTTTGGATACGTATAACCAATCATCTTTCCACTTGTGTTCTGCAATTTTCTTCATGATTCTCATATTTGCTCTCTTTAAGGCCTTTTCCTTGTAGCCCTATTTTGACACAAATATCCTTAGTTTGAATGATATAGAACACTTCCAGGTAAAATAAAATCATATTTGAGTACCCTTTTATCTTGCTTTAGATTCAACCAAATTTTCATGGTTCAAATCCTAATGTAAACCTACTAAATCAACACCCATCTTTCCCAATTAGGCCTAATTAGGCCTAAAGAAAGCCTATAGTACTATATACTATACAATAACATACAATACTATTCTAAAACAACCAAAATAATGCAAGGTACATCAAATAAGTTCATATGGAAAATTTTCATGCTTTTCCAAGGGTTGAAACTCAAGTTATGCAAAAAATAAGCTTTTAGCCGTAGGTATGTCTACACATAGGTTTGAGTAGGCCAAGAGCAAAGGAAAAGGGAAATTTTGAGTTTTATGGAACTTCAAATCAAACCAAGACCTGTGTAAGGTCTGAAATAACTTTCTATGTCTCCTCCAATAATTGGTTATGCATGATCAATCCCAATGAGCTCCCACTAAGCAAAAAAGCAAAATTTTATGTATGAAAAAAGATAGTGTCACAGACTATAGGTATCCTTTGTCCTTTTTATAAAATTCAAAACATGTTCATCACCATATAAGGCCTATCATGTATACCACACATTTTAATTCTTCATGACCTATCTGACATACTAAACTTAAAACAAAATTTGCATACTCACGTCAATCCTTGGAAGCAAACTTGTGGATTTTTGGCAAGCCTGTAAGTGCTCCTTAGGATTGATATTTTTTAGGGGTTAAGGAAAGGTTTTAATTTTAGTGATTATATTTTTTATACCCTCCATATATCCTCTTAACATATTCTTATGGATGTAACACTTTATCTACTCTTCAAGCCTCATATTTCATGTAAGGTTTTCCTCTCTTGATTGAGAATGCGGACCTACAAGACTACAGACCTGTAAGTGTAAATTATTCTCAATTTAAGCCATTGATAATGTTTTTATTGGTCACTTAGCCCTTATATTCTTCTCCTTGAACCCGAAAACCAATTTACAAGATTAAAAACCTCCTTGAAGTCTTTCAAATGCCTCCAAACACCTAGTTTTGTTTACAAACACTAGACTGATATTCCTAGGTTTGTGTCTTGCAATTTCATCTCAAGGATGATATTAGGAGTTTTATCCATTTATATATGATATATATGATTTTTATATCTCCACCCTCAAGTAATTAAATGCATATTTCACTTGTACTATCTCTTAAAACCTCCATGATGTTTGCTCATGTAACTATCTCTTTTATCTTGGAAGGTTATAGGTGGACATTTAGACTATATATGCATTGAGTGTATTCTTGGGAGAGTATTTTAGGAGATATTTAAGTGGAAATTTTATTGTTTTAGGTCATAAATACCACTATTTTTTCTTGTCTAGGGTTATCACCTGCTTGTTTACACTTGAAACCTTGTAATAGAGTTCAAACCAATGTTGCTAATTAGTTACCACCTGTAATATTCTACTAGATATGTTTATGAAGTGAATTCATCAAATATTTAGATGTTTATTCAAGTTTTATAATACACTAATATAAAATAAACCAATGTTATTATCATTTTCTTAAAGAATAAAACTTAGAGGCAACAATACTCCCTTTTAGATCTAACAGGCCCTAAAAACTTCCTACACCAAGATGCTTGGTCAAAACACCATTTGATGGCTTGGATAACTTATTTGGTGGATTAACAACTTTTAAAAAATGAAAATGGATTAAAAATAAACTTAGGTCTCAAATATTCAGTCCAACACCATGGATATTCCTTTTCTATGCTTTTTTTATAACCACCTATAGGCAACTTTATGCACATTCAGTATGCTTTACTAATCCCCTTGATATTTGACCCTAATAATGCTTTTAGGAGACCTGAGGAGGATATAGGAGGATTGATTTATGTGAAAACAATGTTTTAATTATAAACACAACTTCTTCCATGCTTAAGAATGTCACAACTTCAAAAATCCTACCTACAACCTTCAAAAACAACAAACACAACACTTTTTGCTATATTGGTTGCTCAATTGTGCCAAATAATGGTGTAAGATGATGTAAGAGGAATATTTAGACATTTTAAGATATCAAAAAAACATTAATTTTCATACATTAACTTGCAAACTCACTAATACAAGGAAAACCCTGTCTATGGGGTTTTACGAGGGTTTTAGGCTACTTATTTTGTTAACGATTATTCATAAAGCATAACAATTCAAACCAAAATATAATGCCTATAATTTCAAGGGCATAAAGGCCCATATCCATACCCAAGATAACTAGATCCATATCTCTTTCCTCTTCATGAACTGAGCACTTGAAAATGGACTTCAGTAGCTTGCAAGGAGCTCAATGGAGGAGAAGAAATATTTTTTATCTTCTTTGGACCCACCAATGCTGCCAAAATAATTATTTGACACTAAAAACACCATAAGGACCTAATACCATACATTTATGATCTAAAATGACCATATCCACATTGAAAAGTTACTTTATAAGCCCTTGGCAAGTGTATCTTAGTGTTATATTTCACTTTCTTCACCTTTAGATGGTCCCACAAGTTATTGCACATTGAAAATGACCTAGATGAAGATGTGCAAGGAATAAAAAACCTTGAAATAGCTTAGAAACAAATTATAGACCTCAAAATGCACTTGATCCTTTTAATTTGCAAAGGCAACCATTACCTGAATTTCTCCAAAACTACCTTAACCTTTTCTAAACATGAAATAATAATGTTTGTATCTTGTCATACCTTGTCTCTAGAAGTTCTCATCCACCATAAGACATAATTTCACCTTGTAAGGTCAAAACACCAATACTTCACCATGGATTAACATATCCCAACCTTTGCAAAGTAACCTTAAACTTTGCTAAGATACCTTAACTTTTCCAAATACCTAAACAAGACCTTCATGGAGGGGATTGATGACAAAACTAGGGGTTTTGATTCACTCTTATAGACCTTGCAAGAGACCTTAATATGATCAAACACTTGACATGACATATTTTTAGGACAAAATATAACCAATAGACCAAGACCAAAACTCTCAAAGGCTACCAACAAGGTTAGATAGGTCTAGAAAAAAAGTTTTGAATTGTCCTCACCTATGGTAGCCAATTTTTTTTAACATCTTTGGTAACCTCATAGGATTGCTTGCTTGTTATGTATCTAGACCAGTTGCTTTCTTGCCTCGATTGGGCTATGGAGTTATGTTAGCTCAACAAAAACTAAAATAGACCTTCAAAACTGACCTATAAACCTCTTAAGAAGGATGAAGTAGATGGCTCTCTCCACCAACACACAACAACAAGAAACAAACACACCAACAAGACAATCAAAACCAACAAGACACATATTGTGCTAAGAAGCACTTATAGAAGACAAAACAAGAAACTACTATATACAACTAACCTTTAAGGTCTGATTTTCTTGGATCAAAAGGAAAACTCCTTAAGTCTTCTTCATGTGATGAACAAGTTGTTGGTCAAGACTTGTTCTTACTTTATTATCTCCTTTCATGACCACCACTAAATTTGACTTGACCTTAAATGGATCAATAATAACAAACATGTCTCCAATAAAGACAAATACATCTTGAATTTCATAACTTACTCATGCTTACCCTTTGTCAATGAGAGAGACCTCCAACATGACCATCCTTTGATACATGGGGCCAACACCAATCTCAAATTATATTGGGTCTTTAAGCTCCATATCTTGCTCACCTTGAAGAGAATCATCTTCATCATAGTTTACTACCTCATTAACTTGAACCTCTTGGTGATGACTTTTAAAATATGTTGGTTTTCTAATAGCTTTGAATTTATTAACAATAACCTCATCTTGTCTTTTTAGATGTGTTAACCTACCAAACTCTTCAAATTCCTTGAACAAGTCCAAATAGGATTGCCACATATTATCAATACCTCCTTGAACTTGTTCATGAGATTCAACAAGATCAACAAACATGATGTTCTCTTCAATATCCTTCTCACTAATGTCTTCACCATGTTTATTGGCTTAGGAAACCATCTTAGAATTATCCTCATAGGCTATAGATTTACTATGCAAACTCGAGAAAAAGTTATTGAGTTCCTTCCAAAAGGAAGCTTCTTCTTGATCACTTGAAAATACACTAACTTGAATCTCATTCTTACCATTATCTTTAGGAACAAAAGACTTATCCAATACTTCAAAATCTTCCATAGAATCATGACATAGCTAAAAATTTGATTTTTCAAACTCTATCTCTTACTCATGAGGCTCAATAAGGTTAATAACCAAAGTGTCCTCATGAATATTTACCTCATACTCAACTTCAACTTTATCAACTACTGCATGATCATCCTTTCTTTCATCAAGACTCAATCCATGATAACTAGATTGGTCTTCTTCTTCCCCCATGAAGAATTGAAGTTCATCTGCACACTCAAGGTCTAGTTCATCATGATTTTCTTGCTCCAAACTTGATTTATCTTCTTCAAGTCTCAAAACATCAGGATTACCTTCTTGAGATTCACTTGCCACTATGATCTCATGTTCATTTGCAATTGTAACCTCCTCTTGATTATTCAATGCTTCCATGCCTATATTGTTGATATCTTCAAGGAAATAAAAGTACAATCATTGCCAAGCATCATCAAGCTTATTAAGAGTCTTTATGCCTTTAATAAAAAGATCATGTGAGTTGCTTTTAGGACTACCTTCTGATATAGAAACTATCTTGACCTTATTCATATTTTCATCAACTTATTTCATCTAATTTTCCTTTTATTTCATGAAGCATAGGAGTGTATCATGTGATTGTAATGCTATTATGTCATCATCAACTCCTTCTTAAATCTCAAAACCATACCAATTTGAATGATTTTTAGGATCATTCATGACATCTTGAGGGTTATCCAATTTTTAGATAGAAGGTATAAACTTCTCCTCATCTTTTAGAGTTGATTTGATTTCTTCTTCACTAAGGGGACTACCAATGATGATTTTTTCATCATACTCACTCACCATATATTGGATGAAATTGGAGGGTAATAGTGGCCAAGCTAACCCTGGGCAAAAAATCATGGCTAGGTGTTGCCTACATAGTCTTAGGAGACTTCAGGTTGATGTACTTTTGAATTGGGATTGGGATGGAAGTCCATGACTCAAAATACTTAGGGATGATAATCATTGATTAAATGGGATAATAGATTAAGAAATAGAATTTGGGGATCAAAATTTGTTGATAGGGTAGGATAACAGGTGTAGCATGGGTTAAAGGGGTAAAATAGACAAAAGGGGGGTGCAAAAGTTCATTTTAACTTTGGCCCTCCTTGAATTTTTTACTCTAGATCTCAAACGATGGACCACATCCCACATGCATCGTATTATAGAGATAATGTCAGAGAGCACCAAAGGCTAGTCGACGTGGGACCAAAAATATGTAGTCAGTCCCCATCCTTGTGATTTATTTATTTATTTCTTCATTTATTGCTTATACATCCTATGGGTACAATACCAAAACTTAGGACAATGCCCTTAGTGGTGATATTAGGTTTGTAAGTTGTGATATTATGGGTGTGAACTGTAGTATTGTAATATCATGATAAGCGACTCATGGTATTGCAATACTACAAGGAGCGATTAGCGATACCATAATATCACAAGGGGTGAATCACAATCTTGAAAAACCTCAAAGTTATAGTCACAATTATACAAAACCACTGAACTCAACTTATGATATTATTAGGTTTTTTAGTAAGGGTTAAGTTATGATTAACGATATTGTGGTGGGTAGGGTAAAGGGTTAGGGGTGGTCAGATAGGATTAAGTTAGTTATTCTGATTGAGTGGAGATTTATAGAGTGGATAGGAATAAGATAATGTTATAAAAATTATTTTAGGGACTTAGGGGGAATTGGTGATGGATAGGAGTGGGTTAGTTAATCTAGGGACTTAGGGTGAGTGAGTTAGTTGGGATAGGATAGGGTTAGGGGAAGTAGGAAAGGTTGAGTCAGAGTTAAGGTAAGTTAGGTGATGTTAGGATGGAGGTTAGAGGGATAGGGGGTTTAGGTGGGTTATGGGAAAGAGAGTTATAAGGATTTAGGATGGATAAGATTGCAAGAAATAGGTTAAGAAATGGAGGGTGAATGGGCTTAAGGCCTTGGGGTAGAGAAGTGAATGGGGTTTA
The DNA here is from genome assembly GCA_037957365.1 of Torreya grandis. NCBI lineage: Eukaryota > Viridiplantae > Streptophyta > Pinopsida > Cupressales > Taxaceae > Torreya > Torreya grandis. Next base: position 720,658 of record JARHVA010000857.1, on the reverse strand, counting down.
AGGTGATTTAGGGTAGGATAAATTAACTTAGGTTAGGATAAGATAATTTAGAGGGATGAAGGTCATAGGGACAAAGTATAGGGGTGGATGGGATTAGGTAAGGCTGGGCTAGGAATTAGGTATAGGTGGATTTTAGGGGATGGGGTAGATATGTAATTTAAAAGGGAATGAATAGACAGGTTAGATTAATGTGTTAGGATGATGAGAAATGATAGGCTAGGGATTGATGTGATGAGATGATAATAATGTGATAAGACGCATGATTAGTGTAGGAAGAGTTAGGAGTGATGGCATCCTAACTAAGACATCCCTAGGTTTTTCACAAGATACATTTACTGATACTAAAGGAGTATGGTGTAATAGAGTTGATCAGCCTATACTATGTTATGACCATGCTAGTAATATAGATTTATAGAGAATTGATCATATCCCTGATGTAAAGGTGGTAATCAAAGACTAATACCTTTCAATTCATGATGGGGGAGATGACCAACACCCTGGAGGACTTGTTTTGAATTTTTTGGCTTCTTATGAAAGGCCACAAGATATATTAGTGGTCATACACCCTCAGTGTCACAATTTAGAAGCTTACTAGGAGGCTACAGATTGGAGTGAGAGATGCAAAGGTATACATTGATAGGGCACTATCAATAGGTTGATATTGGTGGTGATGTCTCTTATGACCAGATACTCTTACTAGACAAGAGTGGACAGTGTTTCCACATGGTTTCAAACATGGTACATGACTACAAAGTGTTTGATTGGGGTTTGGTTGTATTGGCACACTTATGCTAAGAGTTACACATAGGAAAGTATAAGAGAGTTACAAACCTGGGTCCATCTCTACTATTGCATATATCAAGTTAGAAGCATATAAATATAGAGCATCCCTTGGGTACATGTGTAAATAGATAACCCCATGAACCTGTAGTATTTGGTTGGTACATTATTATGGGGTAAAACTATATCCTGTGGGTGAGATCCAATTTTACAGGCATGCATTGGATAGTTTGTGGCCAAATCACATCACATAGATGCTATATAGACCAGTGCAATTTGGATGGGTTGAGGAGGTAGATATGACCCAATTTATGCTGATAGAATGTTATCTTATAGGATGTAGGGATTATATTATTTAGCGTTATAGACCTAATTGGGTGTAGTGATAGTTTGGGAGACCCTAGGATGTGCCATGTGAGGATCACCTATTTTATCATAATGACAAGGAAAAGGATCAATGAGGAATTTTGTTGGAGAGGGCATTAACACATGTGGATTATGAGAGTATTACCCTAGTAGCATGGGATTATAAGATGTCGATCCTAGATATTGGTGTTACAATAGTGTATACTACTTATTAGACATAAAGGTGACCACTCAGGCTATTAAGACAATGGGATATAATGAGGAGGGGGGATGTGCAAAGATTGATACAAGTATATGTTAGACTTGGGAAGAGGTGAGTGAGGAGAGTACATGCCTAGGTATAGGATCAATAGGATGAGGGACCTAATGTCATTGATATGGATGGGGGAGATTAGGGAGGCCTAAATGGGGGTCAGACAAAGGATGTAAGATAGATGAAGGGAGTGGAGTGCAGACGGAGGGCAGTAAAAGTAAAGATGAGGCAAGGCCATCCTAGCCACCTATGGTATAGATAAGTGGCATGGATTCAACCCATTTTAAAAATTAGTTTGTAGCTATGATTATAAACTTGTGCCCATTAGATGATGTTGGATTTATATTTCCAATTAATTCTAATCCCCATACGGAAAATGGCCATGGGTTCATTATAGGTTGTAAATCTTATGCGGGGGCATGAATAGTTGATTTAAGTATTATTTTATATATAAATCTGTGAGTGTTTTATTGTTAAAACTCTGCCCTCCATAGACTCTCTTAACATCTTCTTATGGTTGTAACACTCTTTTTGCTCTTCAAACCTCATATTTCATGTAAGGTTTTCCTCTCTTGATGGAGAATGTGGACCTACAGGGCTACAAACCTATAGGTCTCCATTATTCTCAATTTAAGCCATTGATAATGTTTTTATTGGTAACTTAGGCCTTTTATTCTTATCCTTAAACCCCTAGACTAGTTTACAAGATCAAAAACCTCCTTGAAGTCTTTCAAATGACTCCAAACACCTAGTTTTGTTTGTAAACACCACATCGATGTTCCTAGGTTTGTGTATTGTAAGTTCACCTCAAAGATGATCTTAGGAGTTTGGTCCATTTATATATAATATATAAGAGTTTTATATCTCCAACCTAAATTTATCCAATGTATATTTCACTTGTACTATCTATCAAAACCTCCATGATGTTTACTAATGTAACTATCTCTTTTATCTTGGAAGGCTATAGGTGCACATTTAGACTATATATGCATGTGTATTCTTGGGATTATTTTAGGGGATATTGAAGTATAACTTGTCTTATTATAGGTCATCACTACCACTCTTGTTTCTTGTAGAGGCTTATTACCTACTTGTTTACACTTGAATCCCTATAATAGAGTTCAAACCAATGTTGTTAATGAGTTGCCACCTGCAATATTATACTATATATGTTTATGAAGTGAATTAATCAACTCTTTAGATGTTTATTAAAGTTATATAATACACTAATATAAAATAAACCAATGTTATTATTAGTTTCTTAAATAACAAAACTCAGAAGCAACATTACTCCCTTTTAGATCCAATAGGTCCTAAAAACTTCCTACAACAAGATCCTTGGTCAAAACACCATTTGATGGCTTGGATCACTTACATTGCGGATTCACCACTCTTAAACAATTAAAATTCATTAAAAATAAACTTAGGTATCAAATATTCAATCCAACACCATGGATATTCCTTTTCTATGTATCTTTTGTTAACCACCTATATGTAGTTTTATGCACAGTCAACATGTTTTGCTAATCCCATTGACATTTGACCCTATTGATGCTTGTAGGAGACTTGAGGAGGATAGAGGTAGCTTGGTGGATGTGATAACAATTTTTTCATTCCAAATACAACTTCTTCCATGCTGAAGAATGTCTCAACTTCAAAAATCCTTCCTGTCACGTTTAAAAACAACAAACACAACACTTTTTGCTATATTGGCTACACACATGTGCCGAATAATGGTGAAAGATGATGTAATAAGACTATTTAGACCCTTAATGATCTCAAAAAACCATTAATTTGAATCCATTAACCTAAAAAATTTTTGAGATAAGGAAAACCCTATCTATGGGGTTTTAAGAGGGTTTTGGGCTGTTTATTTTATTAACGATTGTTCATAAATGATAGCCCTTAAAACCAAAAGATAATTCCTAGAATTTCAAGGGAATAAAGACCCATATCCATCCATAAGATAAATAAATCCAAATCTCTTTCCTCTTCATGAACTAAGAACTTGAAAATGGACTTCACTAGCTTTTAAGGAGCTCGATGAAGGAGATGAAATGTTTTTCTCTTCTTTTGACCTGTCAGTGCTACCACAAGCATTATTTGGCCATAAAAACACCATAAGCACCTAAAACCATCCATTTGTTACTTTAAATGCTCCACATTGAAAATTTGCTTTATAAGCCCTTAACAAGTGTATCTCTGCATTATATTTCACTTTATTAACCTTTAGAAGGCCCCACTAGTTATTGCACATTGAAACTGACCTGGATGAACATGTGCAAGAAAAAAAACCTTGACATATCTTGGAAACACATTAGAGACCTCAAAGTCACTTTATCCTTCTAATTTTCAAAGGCAACCATTACCTTAATTTCTCCAAAACTACCTTAAAACCTTTGCTAAACATGAAATAACAATGTTTCCATCTTGCCATACCTTGTCTCTAGAAGTTCTCATCTACCATAAGACATCATGTCACATTGGAAGGTCAATACACCAATACTTCACCATGGATCAACATATCCTAACCTTTACAAAGTAACGTAAACTTTGCTAAGATACCTTAATTTTTCCAAACACCTAAATAAGACCTTCATGGAGGGGATTCATGACAAAACTAAGGGTTTTGATTCACTCTTCTATACCTTAAAAGAGACCTTAATAGGAATAAACACTTGACATGACATCTTTTTATGACATCTTACCAATAGACCAAGACCAAAACTCTCAAAGGCTACCAATAAGGTTAGGGAAGTCTAGAAGTAAAGTTTTGAATTGTCCTCACCTATGGTAGCCAATTTTGGCTAACATCTTTGGCAACCTCCTGAGATTGCATGCTTGTTATGCATCTAAACCAGTTATTTTCTTGCCTCTATTGGGATATGGAGTCATCTTAGCTCAACACAAAATAAAATAGACCTTGAGAATTGACCTACAAACCTATTAAAAAGGATAAAATAGTTGACTGCCTCCATTGACACACAAAAACAAGAAACAAACACACTAACAAGACAACCAAAACCGACAAGACACACAATATACTAAGAAGACCTTAAAGAAGATAAAACAAGAAACTAATATTTACAACTATCCTTTAAGGTTTGATCCTCCTAGATCAAAAGGAAAACTCCTCAAGTCTTCTTCATGTGATGAACAAGATTTATGTACAAGTTGCTGGTCAGGCCATGTTCTTGCTTTATCTGCTTCTTTCTTTACCACCACTAAATTTGAATTGACCTCAAATGGATCAAAAACAACAAACATGTCTCTAATAAAGACAAATTCATCTTAAAGTTCATGACTTACATCATTATGTCCTTTGTCAATGAGAGAGACCTCTAATGTGACCATCCCTTAATTCAGTGGGCAAAAATAATCTCAACTTCTATTAGCTCTTTAAGCTTCATCTCTTGCTCACCTTGAAGAGAATCATCTTCATCATAGTTTTATACCTCATGAACTTGAACCTCTTGGTGATGACTTATAAGACATGTTGGTTTGCTAGGAGCTTTGCATTTCTTAACAACAACTTATCTTGTCTTTTTAGAGGTGTTAACCTACCGAACTCTTCAAATTCCTTGAACATGTCCAAATAGGACTGCCACATATTATCAAGACCTCATTGAACTTGTTCATGAGATTCAACAAGATCAATAACCATGATGTTCTCTTCAATATCCTTGTCACTAATGTCTTCACCGTGTTCATTAGCCAAGGCAACCATCTTAGTATTATCCTCATTGGATATAGGTTGACTATCCAAACTTGAGCAAAAGTTTTCTAGTTCCTTCCAAAAGGAAGCTTCATCTTAATCACTTGAAAGTATGCCAACTTCAATATCATTCTTACCATTATCTTTAGGGACAATAGACCTATCCAATGCTTCAAACTCTTCCATATAATCATGACACATCTAAAAGTTTGATTCTTCAAAGTCCATATCTTACTCATAAGGCTCAATAAGGTTAATGACCAAAGTGTCTTCATGAAGATTTACCTCATACTCAACTAAAACTTCATCAACTACTGCATGATCATCCTTTATTTCATCAAGACTCAATCCATGACAACTAGATTGGTATTATTCTTCCTCCATGAAGAATGGAAGTTGATCTACCCAATCAAGGTCTAATTCAACATGGTTTTCTTGCTCCAAACCTAATTTATCTTCTTCAAGTCTTAAAACATTAGGATTACCTTCTTGAGTTTGACTTGCCACTATGATCTCATGTTCATTTGTAGTTGTAACCTCCTATTGAAAATTCAATGTTGCTATACCTATATTATTGATCTCTTCAAGGAAATAAAATTAAAATTGATGTCAAACATCATCAAGCTCATTAGGAGTTTTTGTGCCATCAATAAAAAGATCATGTGATTTGCTTTTATGACTGCCTTCTGATAGAGAAACTATCTTGAACTCATTCATATTTTCATCAACTTATTTCATATGATTTTCCTTTTATTTCATCAAGCATGATAGTGTATCATGTGATTGCAATGCTATTATGTCATCATCAACTCCTTAAAGCTCAAAACCATACCAATTTGAATGATTTTTAGGATCATTCATGACATCTTAAGGGCTATCCAACTATTGGATGGAAGGTATAGATTTATCCTCATATTTCAGATTTAATTTTATTTCTTCTTCACCAAGGGGGATATCAATGATGATTTATTCATCATATTCACTCACCACATATTCATCATGACCTTCTTGATATCCACTCACAATAATAACTTCATCAGGCCTTTCAAGGACTACCACCTCATCATTCTTTCTTGAAAAACTCTCCTTTTCAATTGAGTGTTCATATTATGCCCCAATGTAGTAGGATCTCCTTCATAAAAAAAGGGGGTAGGATGGCAAGACAACTCATTGGCTTACTTGAAACTTGATAGGGTATCCTTCTAACTTAGGATTTTAGGAGGGCTAGGTTGATTGTAGTATTCTTGACTTTAGATAGGCATGAGAGAAGATTATTTATTAAGATTTGGAATATATAATTAGGGGTCTGAGTCCAATAAGGTCTTCATGATGGAATGGTTTGAGATTCTTGAGGAAGAGTGAGTGAAGGTTGCATTGGCATGATCATTTCATGATGGCATAGTGCAAGTTGGATTAAGTTAAGAGTAGGAGAACGTTGATGTGGAGTAAGATAAGGTATATAAAGCTTCTTGTATTGCATTTTATACCTCTCTTTAAGTGCTAATATATTATCCATACACTGAATCAAACCTCTTATTTCTATCACATTATCTATTGGTATATGATATTTTTCTCTCTCAATATCTTCCCACCTAAACTTAGTAAAATGCACTAAATCCCTCATCACTCAACTTATTTCATTTTTAATATAAGGGTTATAGACAATCAGACCAAGCTTATTTTCTTTATCAAGCCCCCTCATTTGCATTTAATTATCTACAAGGGTTTGTTTGAAGTCTAATAAGGCTAGAGTAGTATCAATATAACTTTGACAAGGTTGATTAGAGGGACCAGTAGGCTGACACAGAGGCTAAGTTGGAGTAGGAGAGGGCATATAAAGCTACTGATAACCTTGGTGAGGTTATAATATTATTATTTCAGAGCCATTTGGGGTGAATCCATGAATGCTATCAATCTGATATGAAGAATGTGAAGATATAGAGTATGCATATTCATATAAAAAATGATGAAAATACATACCAATTTAAGTTTTAGACACTTGGGCTACTTATACTAGTTGTGGTTCACTTGGAGTCATCATTAATGCTTGTGTTCCTGCCTCCAAAGGATGATGTATTGAAGAGAAGTATCAAAAACTATTAAATTAATAAAATCCCTATCCCATAGGGCATGCCATAACTATTATCACTCTAAATTTCACACTTGAGGATGTTGTTCAAGCCTCCTCACTTAGGTGATAGCATGGAGACACTTCTAAGTTGTGTATGGCCTAATCAATGAGCTAAATCTCTATATAGGGCTGGCTCCCTTGATGCTCCACCTTAAAAATATAAACTAAACCTATTGTTTGTAGATGACAAGGGTAAGAGATAACTGAAAACAACCTAAGGAGATGATGCACCAAATTTATTGACCACTACCACACATTTGTAGATGCACAATGAGCATAGAGCTGACCTATTCATACACTACTCCTCTTACATCAATATTTTAATATGAAGGTGATAGATGGTGATTATGCTAGAAAGTTTAATTTTTAAGAGGTTTAAAGACACTAATAGAAGAATGCCTCACTTAACCTTCATAAGATTAATTAAACACTTCATATGACCTATACGAGTGAGTTTAAACTGCATATGGGTGAAATAATGAGACATGTCAAGGAGAACTAAATCAACATTAGACAAGATCAATCATTCATGCATAAACACTAGAATACAATGATAAGAGAAGGTAAAACTAGCTTGTCTATTGCTTCAATGGCTTACAAAAAGATTATGGATTCACCATACTCAAGGGGAGGATCCATTTCAATTCCAAAATCAAGCATATATATAGGAGTGTATGATCATATTTTAGATAATTCATAAAATTACTATATTTAGCAATAAAATCCAAAAAACACAAACAACATCAAAAGAGGGGATAAAGGAACAATCAGACAATTAAAATGAGACGATTACCATCATTTTATCCCTTATAACTCCTCTCTAATATCTCCAAGCTGATTTGAATGTAAAATGATTGGATTGTGGATTACCTGACTTGAGCTTCTAAGTGACTCCAATGGCTTCTTTGGATTGTTGAATGGCTTGAAATGAGTGTGAGTATGCTTGATAGTGGTTGGTTATGAGAGTATAATGGAGGATTATGAATTTAAAAGTTAGCTTGGCCATATCCCAAGCATGTTTATATAGGATGGTGGAGGATAACTTAAGGAATTTTAAATTATTTTAGAAGCCTCTAGTTTAGAGACTTATAGAAATTTGGAGGAACATCCCTAGTTCTAAAGGTTACTTGATTAGTTTACCGATAATGGAGGTTTATGTGGGAGTTAATGAGGTTTAGGGTTCATAATGGTGTAAGAGATGCTAGGGTGGTAGGGTAGCTAGGGGTAGGTGAATAAAAAGGAATTTTAAATTATCAAGTGGGCTTGTGGGTAGATTAGTATCTAAATAGGCTAGTTAGTGGGTTAATGGGGTAATTAATTGGTTGTAAGGGTATGGTAAGGTTCATGGGATGTAGAGAAATTTGTGTAGGAATTAGGATTCTAGTTAATTGGCTAGGGCTATGGTTATGGGTTAGATTAGTGGGTTTAATAGGATTATTAGAGCGAGCAAATTTAGGTACATACATTTTACCCCTCTTTGAAAGGGTATTGTGAGTGGAGTGAAGTGGAGTGAGTAACAAATTTTCAAAGAAAACCATTTCATATATAAGAATATTATTAGTAGTTATGATACCCCTTCGAGGGATTATGTTGGGAGAAATGAGCCAGATGGTCACTCAAATAGAAAGCCCCATGGGTGGGATAGGACCAAGACAATGATAAGGGTTGGGATTCCCCATGTGTTGATGTAGCTATGATTGGGATCCCCCAAGCATAAGTGCTAGGGGATAAAGTGGATTAACCTTAGAAGATGATTTCTAGATGAATGACCAATGTCTAAAAGGGAGGAAAGTTGATTAAGATGAGAAGACTTGAATTCCTGAGATGTAAACATTATTTGGGAAATAAAAAGATAAGATAGCCCATAAGTTGATGATAGTTCCTATAGCAAAGACACATGTTAGGAATGACTGGAAGCCTATAGGGAAAATTAAATGATTTATTTTGAATAATAAGACACTTTATGTTGGATGCATAGATTAAAATGTTGCAATATTGTCAAGTGACCCCTTTGGGATAGGATGGGATTGCAGGATAATAATGGCTGAGCTAACCTTGGTCACAAAACTATGGCTAGGTGCTGTCTACATAGTCTTAGAAGACCTCAATCTGATGTATTTTTGACTTGGTATTGGGATGGATAATAGGGAGATGGAAGGCCATGCCCCAAAATACTTAGAGATGATAATTAATGATTAAATGGGATAATAGATTAAGACATAGGATTTGGGGATCAAAAAGTTGACAAGGTAGGAAACTAGTGTAATAGAGGTCAAATGGGGGTAAAATAGAAAAAAGGGGGTGAAAAGGTTCATTTTAAATTTAAACCTCCTTTATTTTATTTCTCTATATATCAAACCATGAATTGAATCCCACATGCATCACATCATAGAGAAAGAGTCAAAGAGCACTAGAGGCCAGCCGATGTTGGACCACCATTATGTAGTCAATCTCTAGCCTTGTGATTTTTGCATTTTTACATTTATTACTTGTACGTCCAATGAGTACAATATTCTAATTGAGGAAAATGCCTTTAGTGGTGATATTATGTCCATGAGTCACAATAGTATGGGCGTGAAATGTGATATTACAAAATTGTGACAATTGACTCATGGTATTACAATACTACAAGGAGTGATTAGTGATATAAAGATATCACAAGGGGTGGATCAAGATCATGAAAAAACCATGAGGTTACCATCATAGTTATGCAAAATAATTAAACTCAAGTTGTGATATTGGCAGGTTTGTTAGTAAGAGCTAAGTCATGATTATCGGTATTATGGTGGGTAAGGTAAAGGGTTGGGGGGTGGTTGGATAGGATTAAATTAGTTAGGATGAGTGAGTAGAGATATAGAGAGTGGATAGCAATAATATGATGTTATAAAAATTAGGTTAGGGACTTAGGGGGAATTTTTTATGGATATGAGTGGGCTAGTTAATCTAGGGACTTAGGGTGAGTGAGTTAGTTGGCATAGGATAGGGTTAGGGGAAGTAGGAAGGGGTGAGTCAAATTTAGGGTAAGTTAGGAGATGTTAGGATGTAGGTTAGATGGATATAGGGTTTAGGTCATGTTGACTTTCTAAGTTTCCCCCTCAGTCGAAGGAAGGCCTCCCAAGATCATACAGAAGGTTAGTGCAGTAGTGAGGTCCCAAGTGCTTCAATTATAAGAAGTGTAGATGCTTCCCATCTACACCTGAGCCTAAATTAGAAGGAAAAATATAAGCAACAAGGTAGTAATGATTCATGATAACATAAGGATATCAACACATATCTTTGCACAAGGTTTTGTAGTGTGTGGGTCAAAAGACATCCAAAGCTTTAGAGTGCAGGTCCCATGACTCTGAAATGACCAAGTGAAAGAGATGGTGCAAGAAGTGGTTATGGGAACACTCTAGTGCACCCATAATAATATTTTTGGTGTATGATCTACTTTAAAATATTATTTTCACCCATCCAACATGGCTCCATACCTACATGCAAGATCTCACATCTATGCCCTTGAATGGTGTAATCCGTAGCCTTTCTTTTATCATCACCATGTGGTAGCCCCATGCTCACTTAAGTATAAGAAAGTTTTAAAATACCCCAAAAAAATGCCATATATCCATGTGTCACACCCATGTGACTCCTATCCATCAATTTAAAGAGCTTCTTTGAGAGTCTATCAAAGTGCCATGTGTCAGGAGGTTGGTAGAGTTAATGAAGGCTATTGGAGGTAGTTGAGATTAACTCAAGGTGATATCATAATTAAATATGAGAGAAACTACTTGGCATTAGGATTTGAGTTACATGCCATCCTCTGATATTGATAGAGATTTTTTCTAGTTTCTAATGCACATGTTTCTAGAAGTGATACTATCATCAACCTAGGTCTAATCATCAAGCATATTTTAAAAAGTATGGTTACAGTGCTTCAAATGCATTAAATATTTCACCCATCACCCAAGTGGTGAATTTATTGTAAAAGTAGCTTGATCTTCTATAAAATCTTGGTTTTATTATTATAAAAAGGGTTGACACATTTTTAGTAGCCTCATGCTGATGGAATTTTCCCTCTATGAACACATATATTAGATAAGTTTTGTTGATTAATGAGAATTAAGTTCACCTCCTTCTATTATTTTGATGATCTACATGATATTTGCATTTGTTGATCTTTGAATATGGGATATGTTCTCCCCTCTCATTGCTATCCATTCCTAGCACCTCTTTATTTAACTTAGAGCTCACTTATAGGTCATATCCTATGCACACTTGGGTCTACATTGATGCTCCCTATGGACTATTTATCATCCCTCTTAGTGTTGCATTGTGTTCCCACACCTCTATGCAAAACTCTTATGTATCTAGAGTGTCCTTGGTATAATCTATGTGGAAACATCTTATTCTCAACTATTTATAGTGTGCTTATGGTAGTAGGAGTACTCACTCTATTATGTGTGCATCACTTTTTACTTTGAGAATTTCTTACCTTCTCCCTCCCTTTTCCTCAAAGATCCTAGGTTTATATTAGCGGTATATTACCTTTCTTCTCTTTAATCCTATGTGTTAGTCTTAAACTAGGTGCACTTAGAATAGAAGGAATATGACCTACTCTGGAGACTCATCCCAAGGAGTGCAAGGGTCCCATGCCTTGGGGACATTTTCATCATTACGATGAGACAACTGATGCTCATGCACATATCTACATGATAATAATTCCATGCCCAACACCTTGGAATCTTTCACCTCATGTAATGCCTTCACACTCAATGCCATACTATAAAGCTTCCTACATTGTAGAGCATCTATGGGTGCACATTTTAGATGACAATAGTTTTTGGCATGCCTGATGGGACCTATTCAAAGAAAGAGCTAGGAAATCGGTACTACCCTTAGCTATTAAGTGTTAAAGACACTCAAAAAAATCACTTGGTGACTCTGAATGTCCAAATATATTGGTTTAAGTAGTCTGAGTGCTTAATAGTATGTCTTTCTACCCCCCATTTCATAAAAATGCTACATTCACACCTCTCCAATTATCATATCAAGCTAATGTGAGTGCCTATAACTTTTCCCAAGTTTATCCAATGTGATATCCTGATTATGCTTCTAATCAGCCTTGTGTAAGCTATTGTGCTCCTCATCAACATTGTTATCCTCTTAACCTACCTCAAAAGAGAATTAGTAATATACTCCTTGAATTTCAAAGGTAGTTAAGGGAGATCAAATCAAAAAAAGAGTATGGTAGACAATAAGAAGAGTTTTCTCATCAAGTTCATGCTCAATAGGAGATGATGGAGCAATGTAGATTTGAAGAGTGCTTGACTAATCAAATCATAGCTAAAGAAGAGCAGATGTGCTGGTTGCTTGTATAAATGAAAAAAATTGAAATGCAGCTAGATGCCTCCACTCCTTTTCTTATCTTCAAGAAAGATCCCCCTATGCCTATAAGCCAACTTATGGGACATAAAGCTTCTATGCCCAAAGTCTCTAGATTAGGGCAAGATAGATTCATTACACCTTCAAGTAAATCCCCTACTTTCAAAGTATCAAGCTTTAGAAAGCCTGCACTCATGCCAACTCAAGAGTCAACACTTGTGCCAACTCAAGAGCTTATTCTTCCTTAGAAGCCTCAAGCATAGTCATGGTATCCTTCTTGGACCATGTGTCCTGACTTAACAATGTCCAACCTTGTAAATCCCCCTTCCTCTATGCCAATCAATGTCTCTTGCCCTCCCACCATCTCCCTTTTCAAAGGAGGACTAATTATTAGAAGGTAATAGTATACCATTTAGATGAGGAGGATTATTCTAGAAAATATGATGAAGAGATCATCATTGGTAGTCCCCTTTATGCTACCATACCAAAAAAATCAACCCTAATGTTATAAGAAAATGGAAATAATCTAATAGTATAGTAGGTTGATGAGTTAGTGAATAAAGTGGTGGTAGAAGGGGAGGACCTTAACAAGGAAGAGTTGATCTATGCCACTTCATAGGGAATTAAAAGTCTTGGACTTGACCGCTCTTGGGTGAATGAACTACCATTTGGAACTATGAAATAAGACCTCAAAGAAGAGGCTAACCTTCAAGAGGAGTTAACACTCAAATAAAATGATTGTGATCACCTCAAGGTGAACTCGTAAGCATAATTAAAAGTGCAAGAGGAGGACTAAGTTTGAGACAAGCTAGAGGAATTTTGCATAAGCTTATTTGATAAATTGACATCCCTTCAAGATCAAACCCATGCCTAGCTCTATGCTAATTTCCATGTTTAATTACATATCATAGATAGGCAAGGTGTGCACGTAGAGGAGGTTACAACCACATAGATGGTAGAGACCCATAGGGAGCAAAGTGCACACCTAGGTTCAAATAGGCCATATCAGGAATTATTCAAATTGAAGGAGCAATGTTAGTTGGTTAAGCCTGAAATACCATGAGAAAACACAAAAAAGGTTATGGTGATAAGCACTATTAAAAATTTTACACCTAGGCATGTCACAAAAGAGTTCTCAAAATACACATTGGACTTGGGGTAGTAACTATGAGGTGAGCAAAGGAAACCTATTAGAGTCATGATTTTCCCAAGCATAGGCCTTTTACACTTCAAAAGGACTAGTCTAAGTAAAGAGTGTAGCTAGACATCAAGATATTTGGGAAGGATTAGTTTGACTTCAAAGATATCAACCACTTGGGAGGAAAGATTTTATTCAGCATGGTGGAATCATGCATAAAAAAGGAGCCTGATAAAACAAACTCCCTTGATCACACTTCAAAAGTTATCAAGACACACCTCTTTCATAGAAAATAGATGTTATCATGCCTCCACCCATCATGTGTCCACAATAGGGAGGTGCACAATGTAAATGATTTACAAGGTTTTTGTTTTGATTTAGGAGGGTTAAGACCCATGTTTGTAGGATGTATATAGTAGATTATATTAGCTTAAATTTTATTTCCCTAAGTGTCTGCATGTACATTATATAGAGTTAGTTTAGATTTGGTTTTCCTCTAAGTGTATTTTTCACATCTATTGCTTGTCTTTTTCCCTTTTATTTTGTTGAGGGTAGAACTCAGTTCAATTAGTTTAGGTAAAGGCCAAACAAGTGGTAGATTTAATGACTCTGTGCCCAATGGATCACTTTAAAGGCCACTAGACTCCTACTTAGTAGGCAAGCAACCCATAAAGGTTGCAAAAAGTGTTAACTTTCTAAGTCACCCCCTCAGTCAGCATGAGGCCTCCCAAGATCATATAGAAGGTTAATGCAGTTGTGAGATCCCAAGTGCTTCAAGTAAAAGAAGCACAAATGCTTCCCATATATGCTCGAGCCCAAACGAGAAGTGTAGATCTACATAGTAGGGTAGTAATGACTCACACCAACATAAGGATATAAATGCATATCTTTGTGTAAGGTTTTGTGGTGCACAAGTTAAAAGGTGTGCAAAGCTTTAGTGTGTGGGTCCCAAAACTTTGAAATTACCAAGTGAAAGAGATAGTTCAAGAATTGGTTATGGGAACACTCTAGTGCACCCATAATATTCATCTTGGTGTGTGTTCTACTTTAAAAGCTTCTTCACACTCATCTAACATGACTCTATACTTACGTGTAGGATCTCACATTTGCACCCTTGAATAACATAGCCTTCAACCTTTCTTTTGTTGTTGCCATATAGTATCCCTACACTCACTTAAGAATAAGAAAGTTTTCATCTGCCCAGAAAAAGTAGCATCCATCCACATGTCACACTCCTACCACTCCTATCTAGCAATTTAAAGAGCTTCCCTGAGAGTCTATTGAAGCACCACATGTCAGGGGGTTGGTAGAGTTAATGAAGGCTATTGGAGGTAGTTGAGATGAACTCAAGGTGATATTAGAATTAAATACAAGAGAAACTACTTGGCATTGAGATTTGAATTGCATGCCATCTTCTAATACTAACAGGGAAATCTTCTAGTTTCTAATGCATGTGCATCCAGAAGTGATCCTATCATCAACCTACATCCAATCATCAGGAATAATTTGAAAAGCATGGATAGGGCACTACAAATGCATTAAATGTTTCACCCATCACCCAAGTGTCCCATTTATTACAAAATTAGCTTGATCTTCTATAAAATCTTAGTCCTTCCATTATAAAAAGGGTTGACACATTTTTAGTAGCATCACACTACTAGAATTTGCCCTCCATGAGCACTTATATTGGCTAAGACTTACAGATTAATGAGAATTAAGTTCACCTCCTTCTATTATTCTGATGATCTATGTGCTATTTGAATTTGTTGATCTTTGACTATGGGTAATGTTCTCCCCTCTCATCACCATCCATGCTTAGCACCTCCTTATTGAACTCAGAGCTCACTTGCAGGTCATATCCTATGTGCACTTGGGTCTGCATTAATACTGCCTATGGACCATTTGTCATCCTTCTTAGTGTTATGCTATATTCTCATGCATATGTGAAAAACTTATGAATTTAGAGTGTCTTTGGTAGAATATATGTGGAAACATCTTATTTTTAAGCATTTGTAGTGTGCTTATGGTAGTAGGAGTGCTCACTCTATTCTGGGTGCACCACCTTTTACTTTAAGCATTTCTTACCTTCTCCCTCCCTTTTCCTTGAAGATCTTAGGTTTAGATTAATGGTAGATTACCTTTCTACTCTTTGGGCCTACACACTAGTCTTAAAATAGGTGTGCTTAGAATAAAAGGAATATGACCTACTCCAGAGACTTATCCTAGGGAGCGTAAGGGTCCCATACCTTAGGGATGTTTCCATCATTGTGGTGAGATAACTGATGCTCACATTCACAACTGCATAATAATAATTCCATGCCTAGTGCCTTGGAATCTTGCACCTCATGTAAGGCCTTCGTGCTCATCACCCCACCATAAAGCTTCCCACATCGTAGAGCATCCATGGGTGCACATTTTGAATGACAACATGTTGGTTACAGGAATGAGAGTGATAAAGACTTAGGATGGGGATTAGGATGGATAAGATTGTAGGAAATAGGTTAGGAAATGGAGGGTGAATGGGATAAAGGGCTTAGGGTAGATGAGTGAATGCATTTTAGGTTGGATTAGGGTAAGATAAATTAAGGTAGGGTAGGATAAGTTAGAGGGATGAAGGTCATAAGGATAAAGTATAGGGGTAGATGGGATTAGGTAAGGGTGGGATAGGGATTATTTAGGGTAAATTTTAGGGGATGGGGTAGATAGGTAAGTTAGAAGGGAATGAATAGATAGGTTAGATTAATGTGTTAGGATGATGAGATGAGATAGGCTAGTGATAGATATGATGAGATGATCACAATGTGATATGATTCATGATTGGTGTGGGAGGAGTTAGGAGTGATGGCATCTTTATGTTTTTCATGAGATACATTTACTGACACTGAAGGAGTATGTGTGCTAGAGTTGATCAGCCTATACTATGTTTTGACCATGCCACTAATACAGATTGACAGAGCATTGATCACAACCTTGGTGGAAAGGTGGCATTTAAAGATGAGTACCTTTCACTTCATGATGGGGGAGATGATCGTCACCCTGGAAGAATGTTTTGAATTTTCTATCTTCCTATAAGAGGCCACAAGATATATTGGAGGTCACACACCCTTAGTGTTACAATTTAGAGGATATTTGGGAGGTTACATATTGGAGTGTGAGATGAACATGTATACATTGATAGGGCACTATCGATAGGTTGACATTGGTGGTGACATCTCTTGTGACTAGCATACTCTTTTTAGATAAGAGTAGATAGTGGTTCCATGTGGTTTCAAACATGGTGCATGACTATAGAGTGTTTGCCTAGGGTCTAACTGGCACACTTATACCAAGAGTTACACATGGGAGCGTATATGGGAGCTATGAGCCTGGGATCATCTCTACTATTACAAATATGGAGATAGGAGCACATAAATATAGAGCATCCCTTGGGTATATGTGTAGATAGATAACCCCATGAGCCCATAGTATTTGGTTGGTACATTATTATGGGGGTTCAAATATTTCATGTGAGTGAGATCCAATTTTACAGGCATGTATTAGATAGCTTGTGGCCATATCACATCCCATGGATGTTATATAGATAGGTGCAATTTGGATGGGCTGACGAGGAAGATGTGACCTAATTTATGTCACTAGAGTGTTATCTTACAAGATGTAGGGATTATATTATTGAGAATTATAGACCTGATTAGGTGCAATAGTAGTTTGGGAGACCACAAGATGTGCTAGGTGAGGATCATCTATTTTGTCATAGTGATAGGGAAAGGGCTTAATGTGGGATACTGGTGGACAGGGCATTAACACATGTGGATTATGAGAGTATTACCCCAATAACATGGTATTATCAAATGTTGATCCTAGATCTTGGTGTTATAATAGCATATACTACTTGGTGGATACAGGCTACTAAGATGATGAGCTAGAGTGAGGAGGGTGGATGTGCAGAGATTGATACATGCACATGTTAGACTTGGAAGGAGGCAAATGAAGAGAGTATAGGCCCAAATATAGGATCAATAGGATGAGGGACCTGATGCCATAGATGTGGATGGGGGAGATCAGGGAGGCCTAGATGGGTTTTAGATAGAGGCTATAAGATAGACTGGAGGGAGTGGAGTGTAGATAGAGGGGGTAGAGGTGGAAATGAAGCAGGGCCACCCTAACTATCCTTTATAGAGGATGAGAGATCATTATTGGAGCAACTCAAGAGAAAGGTATAGGACCATGCCTTAGAGATTATAGGGATCACTATAGAGAGACATGATTAGAGTACACTTACAAGTGTAGCTAGCATAGAGGGATGGCTAGATGGCCAATGCAGAGGGATAGGTCACAAGGTTATAGGGGTAGGTAGATACATTACAAGGAAACATCTAGAGTAGATATATTGAGATCTATAGTAGAGAGGCCCAGATAATGGTATTGCATAGTTAGATCTAGAGTTGGGATGCATAGATTATGAATTTATAGGGTTAGATGGGGCAGTTCTATGATAGGGTGAGGGATTTAATGGGAGAGTTGTAGGTGGACTAGAGGGCCAAGAAGAAGGGGGATGAAACTATGATGGAGAGGGGGATGATAATAGTTATGAGGTAGATCATGTGACTAACATGGGAGGTTTATTACTACATAGACCTATATGAGGTAGCAGTGCCACCTAAACAATGTGCAATGACATTCATATCCAGTTCCTCATAGTTTGCACACCAGCCTCCTAGGGGACCACCTAGACCATAGTAAATATTTTATGATAGATGAGACTTGTATTATATGATAGATATTTGTATATTATAACACATTTATACCCATGGGGCCCATATTTTGTATCCATATATATGGACATGGATTTCATGTGGATTGTTATATGTGATTATGATTTTTTATGAGATATGATGTGATGCATGGTGATTATATGTAGTGTGATCATGTTTTGGGATAGATGAGTTAGATGATGTCATTTTTAAACATAGACATATGTGATTTATGTGATGGTTATGTGATTTTATGATTATGATTATGATGTTATATGAGTGATTTATTAGATATTTATGTTAGATGTTTAGACATTTGATTATATGATGATGTGATGGGAACATTGATAGATGATACTTGTGTTGATTAATTATGGATTGTTGTGATATGATTTGATAATAATGAGATGTTTTAGATTATATGTTAAAAAGAAATAGTCATGTATTATGATTATGTGATGAGAAAATGTCATGAAATAGGTTTGATCAATGTGCTAATAAAATAATCCATTATTTTAAAGTTTGTCTTAGAAATTATTGCTGGGAAAAAATCCTCTTGCACCAAGGAGATGGGTGGGTATGGTATAATAGGCTAGGAAGATTTAGGTTGGATAGTGGTATGATTAGGGGAATGAGATGGGGGGAAATTTGAATCCATTAGAGATGTAGGCAATCCAAGGTAATATTAAACATGTGAGTAGAAGTGTGCCATTAACATGCTAGTGATCAAGGGTACATGGATATCATAGTGCGTGGGAACTCCATTTTGGGTGACTTACGCAGTGTGTTGAGCTTGGGTAGTCACTTAAACCATCCTTATTCCTGTTTGATAAAAAAGAATCAAAATATAAAAAGACAAGATAACAAGACCATTTTAATAATTATGACAAATATTTACAAGACTTAATGACTTAACAAACAATAACACACATTCACACATATAAAAAGATAAAAATAATGTTGAGTTGTGGAGCTAAAAGCTTCACTAGATGAGCAAATGCAGAGGTTGCTAGAGTTACACAGTCACCGACATCGGTCAGGTATCGACCGAAAGCTGCCGACATCGGTTAGGGATTGACTGACATCAGTCATATGTAGACAGACAGGGACCGATGTTGGTCACCTATGCATTCCAGAATTCTATTTTCAAGAAAGAACAAATTGTTTGCATGAAAAGAGTAACTGTTAGTCTTAAGTCCGCATTTCTATTTTTGGTAGGATAGATTTGAACCTTTGATTAAGAGGTGTATCTAACGGTGGGGAATGCATAGCTCATGAATCCTAGTATTATATAATAGGGTTAGATCTTCATAGCTTGTAAGAAGAGAAAAAAGGTAGACAATTCAAGGATTGAATTGGTTGTAATTGAGTAAGAGAGAGAACTCTTGAGGAAACGAGATCTGTACATCTAAGAGGTGTGAGAAGAAAGAGAGATTTCTTCATTGTATTTCCTTTTGGAAGAGTTTAATACAAGTTTTCATTGTTTCTTATATCTCTTATTCTTTGCTGATTCTGATTTCTAGTTACTTATTATTTTTGGTTTAATTTCGTGTTTAGTTGCTTATACAAAAGTAATCAATTGTACTCTGTAAGATCCTAACAAGTGGTATCAGAGCTTGGTTCACTAACAAGGTTCATCAGAGCAGGTTAGTGTTTGTTGATTACAGGTCACTCACAGTGGTTTCTGTTTGAGTGGGAGTAAAGCAATGACAGAAGAAAGTAAGCTAAGAATGGAGAAATTCAATGGAAAAAATTATCAATTATGGAAGATGCAGATAGAAGATTATCTGTATCAGAAAGATCTGTACTTACTGTTGGGTGGGGTTTCATGCAAGCCCATAGATATGCAAGATGAAGAATGGAATGTTCTTGATAAAAAGGCTCTGGGATCTATAAGGTTGAGCTTGGCATCTTTTGTGATTTCCAGCTTATCACATGCAAACACAATGGTAGAGTTAATGGATACTTTGGCAAATTTATATGAAAAGCCCTCAGCTTTGAATAAGGTATATCTTATAAAGTAATTATTTAATTTACAAATGCAGGAAGGTGGATCGGTATCTAGTCATCTTAATGATTTCCATGCCATAATAAATCAATTAAATTCAGTCAAAATAGTTTTTGATGATGAAATTAAGGCTCTCTTAATCTTATGCTCTTTACCTGAAAGTTGGCATAGCTTGGTAATGGCAGTTAGTAATACTGCATCTGCTACAAATATCTTGAAAGTTGATGATGTTGTTAGTGTAATCTTGAATGAAGAAACTCACAGGAAAAGCATAGGGGAAACATTAGGTAATGCTTTAAGTATTGAAAGAAGGGGAAGGCAAAGAGAGAAAGGCAAGCAAGGGAGATCAAGGTCAAAGTCAAAGATAAGAAGTATTTCAAATCCAAAAATGGAAGAAGAATAACCTGCTAGAATTGTAGAAAGAAAGGGCATGCAAAGAAAGATTGCTGGTTGAAAGTTAAAGAAGAAAATAAGCATGAAGGTAATGAAGAAGCAAAAGTTGTAGGTATTGTTGCACAAAATGGTCTTGTATTTTCTTTGGATAATAAAGTAGAATCATGGGTTTTAGATTCTGGTGCCTCTTTCCATGCAACCCCAAATAGAGAATTTTTCAATGATTATGTCCATGGAGATTTTGGAAAAGTTTATTTAGGGGATGATGAGCCTTGTCAAATTATTGGCAAAGGAAAAGTGTAGCTGAAATTGCAAAATGGCAACACATGGGTGCTGAAGGATGTTATGCATGTACCCGTCCTGAAGCGAAATCTGATTTATGTAGAAAAGTTGGGTGATGAGGGTTGCACAGTAACTCTCACAGCTGAATCTTGGAAAGTTTCCAAGGGTGTTAGGTTGTGGAGCTAAAAGCTTCACTAATGCAAACAGAGGAGGAGGTTTCAGAAGGTTGCTGAGTGTTATTGTCACCGACATCGGTCAGGCCAACCGACGTCGATAGGGTAGAGACAGGAAGCAATCGATGTTGGTCAGTAGTCGGCCAATGTTGACAACCCCCAGGTAGATAGGGACTGACGTCGATCACCTGTGGTTTGAGCTGTGAGTATATTATGGGCAGTTAGTTGACGAACCAAGTGTTTGCATGTTTAGAGCTAATTTTAGACTGAGAGTTATGGATCTAATTATTGTAATTAAGTGTCTAATTATTGTTTGGATGAGATCTATATAATAGACTCATGGATTGTATTGTAAAATTGTGCTAGAGAGTAAGAGAGCAATATTATAAGCTCCTTTTGTGTGTGAGGTGAGCAATGGTGTGTTCCTCCTAGTGCCACAGTACCAAGTGTGGGTGCTGGATTGGAGAATCAACAGGGTTCTTCAGGAGTGTATGATCTTGGTCATCAGGTGAGCATGGTTTCTATAGGAGATCTACATGGTAAGTAAGATCATTGATTTGCAGATGTATGTGTGTGCAAGGTCAAGGTTCACAGGTGTGCAAAACCAGGTTGATTTGCAGGTGCGCAAGATCAGATAGGATAGCAACACAACAGAGAACAGAATCAGGCAGGATCTACTTGGAGTACAATGTGTACTTAGATAGAGCAAGAGAGGAAGGCAAGGAAGATCCTTTCATAAGTAAGGTCTATTGAGGTGCAGGTTGTTGCAGGTTTAGGGGAGATCTACTTGAAGTACGTTTGTGTACTTGTGGAGTGCGTGGAGCACATGTATAAGGTGAACACCAACTCAGTGTTTGAGTTGGGTGTTGGGACCTAAAAGAGAGAGCTTTGAGGAGAGAATTACCGTTCACTTGAGGTGTGGGAAGCCTCTGAAGAGGTGGTGAAAAAGAAGTGGCATCTTCTTTATTGTATTCTTTTCTGTATGAGTATTAATACAAGTTGTGTATTGTCTCTCATATCTTGTGTTATTTCTAGATTCTAGTTACTTGCTGATTCTAGTTATTTCTGCATATTAAGTTACTTGTATTTGGTAATCAATTGTGTGCTTCCGGTATTCATACCCCAACACGTGGTATCAGAGCTAAGGTTGTAGGAAGCGGTTTTGTTTTTGGTTACAGGTCACTCTCATGGGTATCTGATTGAGTGGGAGTAGAGCAATGGCAGATAAAAGTAAGCTAAGAATGGAGGAGTTGAAAAGCACAGATGGTCACTTATGGTCCTATGGAAAGAAAGAGCAGGTAAAAGAAGATTGTTGGTTGGTAGCAGATCAGCATGAAGGAACTGAAGATGCAGATGTTGCAGGGGTTATTGCACATGATGCTTTGGGAGGTTTCTTGGATAAAGTTGAATCTTGGATAACAGATTTTGTTGCCTCTTTCCATGCAGCCCTAGGGAGAGGAGCTGGTGAGCCTTGCCAAAGAATTGGCAAAGGGGAAGTGAAGCTGAAATTGCAGGCAGAGGCCAACACATGGGTGTTGAAGGAGGTCATGCAGGTCCTAGGTTTGGAGATATGGCTAATTTCTTCAGAAAGGTTGGGTGATGAGAGATGCACAAGAACTCTCATAGTGGATACACTTGAATTAGTTGGTGGTAAGAAAATAGGTACTCTTTATCTTGTTTATATTACTGATTCTTCTTTTGTTGCAGAGACGTGGCTTCATAGGCTTGGTCACATGAGCAGAAAGGAGATGCATGTTCTTAAGTGGAAGATAGATATATTTCACAGGCTTAAGAACTAGAAAGCCTTGGTGTTTATGGAGAAGATGGCGGACAGAGACCAGTAGATGGGCTGGATACTTCTGAGCAGGGCAGTTTGGACATGGGACTTGATTCAAAGGAGCTCACGGATAAAAAGTCATCACTTATAAAAAACATAGGTACCAACATCGGTAGGAAAACTAACATCGGCAGTAGGTAAGACTGATGTCGGTCATGAGGACCGACATCGGCAGCAGGAGGACACCGATGTCGGTAGGGTTGGTAGTCAGGACAGGCACATGAACTGATGTCGATTGGATGCAGACTGTGTGGTGATCGAGGTCGGTCACTGTAACAAATTTTGGGTGGACAACAAGCTGCCAAGGAGTCTCAAATGCCCATATGGAGGAATGAAGACGTAAGTAAGCCTCAAATTCGTTGTTCCTCTTCTTTATACTAGTTCCTGACTATAGAGCAGAAAGGATCTAGGAAACAGTGGGAGCATGGCATGGAGAGATTGCAGAACCAAGCAGAGATTTGGTAGGGTTGCCAACAGGTATGAAAGCATAGAGATGAATGGATACCTTAGTTGAAGAATAGAGAGAATGGACACGTGAGATGGAAGGCCAGGCATATGGTCTTGAGGAAGCTGCAGGACAGTGGTACAGGTTTTGGCAGGGGATGACAAAGCATGACTTTAGTCAATGTTAGGGTAACTACTGTGGTTTGTCTTACCAGGAGGATGATGGTCATGACATCATTCTATTACTGTATGTGGATGGTATGTTTGCTAGTAGGATTTGTATATACAGGGTTTTGTTGAGCTAAGGGTAGGATTAGTTTAGTGGTTTGCTATGAAGAATTTGGAGCAGCAAAATTCTTTGGCATGGGAGACATGGGAGATCACAGGGTGATTTTGTTTCCAGTAGGAGCTGATGTGAATCAGGTGTTGGCGAGGTTCAGGATGCAAAATCAGAGCACACTAAGGGTTGGATAGTTCAGTGTCTGAAATCACATGAGGTCTTATATAGACCTGAGTTTGCCCAAGTAGTGGGTGTTGTCAGAGAGTTAGAAACCAATTCAGAGAAGTGAGTTCTCAGGGATGTGAGAGGGACCAGCAGTAGAGATTCATGCTATTCAAGGTCAGGACTTCACTACATGTGTTTTTAGATGTGGATGCGGTAGGGTACTCGGATGACAGGAAGTGCACCACAAGTTGTGTGGTGGGTTGTCTTCAGGATTGATTTTGAAGAGGGATACAAACCAAGAAATAGATTAGATGGGGTATAAGTATAGGTACAATGCAACTATTTATCTCCAAGTGAGAGATTGATAGGTTGTGGAGCTAAAAGCTTCACTAATGCAAATAGAGGAGGAGGTTTTAGAAGGTTGCTGAGTGTTACTGTCACCGACGTCGGTCAGGCCAATCGACGTCGACAGGGTAGAGACAGGAAGCAATCGACATCGGTCAATAGTCGGCCAGCGTCGGCAACCCCTAAGTAGACAGGGACTGATGTCAGTCACCTGTGGTTTGAGCTACGAGTATATTATGGGCAGTTAGTTGATGAACCAAGTGTTTACATGTTTAGAGCTAATTTTAGACTGAGAGCTGTGGATCTAATTATTGTAATTAGGTGTCTAATTATTGTTTGGATGAGATCTATATAATAGACTCATGGATTGTATTATAAACTTGTGCTAGAGAGTAAGAGAGCAATATTATAAGCTCCTTCTGTGTGTGAGGTGAGCAATGGTGTGTTCCTCCTAGTGCTACAGTACCAAGTGTGGGTGCTGGATTGGAGAATCAGTAGGGTTCTTTAGGAGTGTATGATCTTGGTCATCAGGTGAGCATGGCTTCTATAGGAGATCTACATGGTAAGTAAGATCATTAATTTACAGATGCATGTGTGTGCAAGGTCAAGGTTCACAGGTGTGCAGAACCAGGTTGATTTGTAGGTGCGCAAGATCAGATAGGACAACAACACAACAGGGAGCAGAATCAGGCAGGATCTACTTGGAGTACAGTGTGTACTCAGATAGAGCAAGAGAGGAAGGCAAGGAAGATCCTTCCATAAGTAAGGTCTATTGAGGTGCAGGTTGTTGCAGGTTCAAGGGAGATCTACTTGAAGTACGTTTGTGTACTTATGGAGTGCATGGAGCACTTGTGGAGTGCGTGGAGCACAGGTATAAGGTGAACACCAACTCAGTGTTTGAGTTGGGTGTTGGGACCTAAAAGAGAGAGCTTTGAGAAGAGAATTACTGTTCACTTGAGGTGTGGGAAGCCTCTGAAGAAGTGGTGGAGAAGAAGTGACATCTTCTTTATTGTATTCTTTTCTGTATGAGTATTAATACAAGTTGTGTATTGTCTCTCATATCTTGTGTTATTTTTGGATTCTGGTTACTTGCTGATTCTGGTTATTTCCGCATATTAAGTTGCTTGTATTTGGTAATCAATTATGTGCTTTCGGTATTCATACCCCAACAAAGGGTGCACTTGTATTAGCCAGAGGTAAGAGAGTAGGTACTCTTTATCTGTGTAATTGTATTACTGATTATTCTCTTGTTTTATCTACTTCAGATGTAGATGCAAAGTTGTGGCACTGTAGGCTTGGCCACATGAGTGAGAAGGGAATGAATATTCTTAAGTAAAAAGGTAAGCTTTCAGATTTGAATAACATAGATCTAGATTTCTATGAGCACTGTATTTTTGGGAAACAGAAGAAAGTAAGGTTTCTTAAAATTGGATCAACAAAGAAGAAGCACAAGTTGGAGCTTGTTCACATAGATGTGTGGGGACCAGCTCAGGTAGCTTCTATTGGAGGATCATGGTATTATGTTTCTTTCATTGATGATGCTACAAGAAAGGTATGGATTTATTGCATAAAGAAGAAATCTAATGTTTTTGACACATTTAAGAAATAGAAAGCATTGGTTGAGAATGAAACAGGTTTGAGATTGAAGTGCCTTAGATCTGACAATGGTGGTGAGTACTGCAGCAATAAATTCAATAGTTACTATTCTATGAGTGAAATACATAGGGAAAGGACGGTTCCAAGGACACTTCAACAAAATGGAGTTTCTGAAAGGATGAATAGAACAATAATGGAGCGTGCACGGAGTATGAGGTTGCATGCTAGTTTGCCCTTATAGTTTTGGGTAGAAGCTGTAAATACTACAGTTTACCTGATTAACAGAGGACCTTCTACTGCACTAGATGGTGGAATTCCAGAAGAGGCATGGATAGGTAAAAAAGTAGATATTTCATTTCTCAGCATTTTTGGTCCTGAAGCTTTTATGTACATTGATAAAGAAAATAGAAAGAAGCTGGCTGCTAAATCTATGAGGTGCACATTCATTGGTTATGGCTCTGGAGATTTCGGATTTCGGTTGTGGAATTTAGGAACTAACAAAATTATTAGAATCCATGATGTAGTTTTTAATGAGAAGGTGATGTACAGTGATCAGCTCAAGAGGTTGAATAATTTTGAGCAGGGCAATGGTGATTTGGACAAGGTTATGATCTAAAATGAGCTCACGGGTAAAAATAATCATACATAGGAAAACACAGACACTGACGTCGATCAGGAAAGAACCGACGTCGGTTAGGTAGGAACTGATGTTGGTCAGACATAAACTGACATCGATCAAGTGGAACTGACGTTGATCAGGTACAAACTGACATCAACTAGAGATGATCGAGATCGGTCACTGACAAAAAAAAATTTGGGTGGACAACAAGCTGTGAATGAGTCTCAAATGCCCATGAGGAGGTTTGAAAGGGTAAGTAAACCTCTAATTCATTATTTCCCTTCATTATACTATTTGTTGCTCACTGATGGTGGAGAACCAGAAAGTTTTGATGAGGTAATGTAGGTAAAATCTAGGAAACAGTGGGAGCATGGCATGAATGAGGAAATTGATTCCTTGAAAGAGGACCAAATGTGGGATTTGGTTGAGTTTCCAGCCGGAAAGAAAGCACTGAAAAACAAATGAGTTTACAGGTTAAAAGGAGAGAATGGACAAATGAGACATAAGGCCAGGTTGGTAGTAAAGGGATTTGCACAGAAACTAGGTATTGATTTTGGTGAAATTTTTTCTCCTGTAGTAAAGATGACTTCTATTCGGACTGTATTGTCTTTAGTTGCTATTGGGGATTTGCATCTTGAGCAATTTGATGATAAGACAACATTTCTTCATGGAGATTTGGATGAAGAGATATATATGGATCAACCAGAAGGTTTTGAGGTCAAAGGTAAGGAGAAACTTGTGTGCAAGTTGAAGAAAAGCTTATATGGTCTTAAGCAAGCTCCAAGACAATGGTATTTGAGGTTTGACAGGTTTATGACAGAGCATGGCTTTAGTAGATGTCAATCTGACCATTGTTTTTATTTCAACAGATTGGATAATGGTAGTTAGATTATCCTGTTACTGTATGTAGATGATATGCTTATTGCAAGTTCACACATGCAGGATATTAATGAGCTTAAGGTAAAATTAGCTCACACATTTGCCATGAAGGATTTAGGAGCAACAAAAAAAATCCTTGGCATGAGTATTAAGAGAGATAGGAAAAATCATAGTTTGATTTTGTCTCAAGAGGATTATGTGAATAAGGTGTTGGAGAGGTTCAATATGCAGGATGTAAAACCGGTAAGCACACCTATGGCTGGACACTTCAAGTTGAGCAAATAATAGTGTCCTAAATCACATGATGAGGTTGAGTACATGAGTAGAGTTCCATATGCTTCAGCAGTTGGGAGCTTGATGTATGCAATGGTATGTACTAGACCAGATATTGCCCAAGCAGTGGGAGTTGTCAGCAAGTTTATGGCCAATCTAGTAAAGGAACACTGGAAAGTAGTTCAGTGGATTCTCAGATATCTGAGAGGGACCAGTAGTAGGCATTTATGCTATGGAGGGTCAAACACTTCTCTACATGGGTATGTAGATTCAGATATGGCAAGTGACTTGGATGGTAGGAGAAGCACCATAGGATATGTGTTCACTGTTGGTGGAATGACGGTTAGCTAGATTTCAAAGTTGCAGAAGGTTGTTGCCTTGTCTACTATAGAGGCAGAATACATTGCAGTCACAGAGGCTAGCAAGGAAATGATTTGGATGACACAGTTCATGGAAGAGTTGGGAAAGGAGCAAAAGAGTTGCAGATTGTATAGTGATAGTCAAAGTACAATTCATTTGGCAAAGAATTCAGCCTTTCATTCAAGAACCAAACATATACAACTTGGGTACCACTTCATTAGACATGTATTAGAGGATAGACAGTTGAAGCTGGAAAAGATCCATACAGATGAGAACCCTGCTGATATGTTAACAAAGCCAGTAACAAAGGAGAAGTTGAATCTTCATTCAAATTTGGTTGGTCTTCAAAATTAAACTAGAAGATGGAGAAACAAGCTAGAAGATTTTGCTGTACAAGTACAGGTGTAACTATTTATCTCCAAGTGGGAGATTGTTGAGTTGTGGAGCTAAAAGCTTCACTAGATGAGCAAATGCACAGGTTGCTAGATTTACACAGTCATTGACATTAGTCATGTATCAACCAGAAGCTACCAACATTGGTTAGGGATCGGTCAACATTGGTCATATGTAGACAGACAGGGACCGATGTTGATCACATGTGCGTTCCAAAATTCTATTTTTGAGGAAGAGCAGATTGTTTGCATGAAAAGATTAACTGTTAGTCTTAAGTCTGCATTTCTATTTTTGGCATGACAGATTTGAACCTTTGATTAAGAGGTGTATCTAATGGTGGAGAATGCATAGCTCATGAATCCTATTATTATATAAAAGGGTTAGATCTTCATAGCTTGTAAGAAGAGAAAAAGGGTAGACAATTCAAGGATTGAATTGGTTGTAATTGAGTAAGAGAGAGAACTCTTGAGGGAAAGAGATTTGTACATTTGAGAGGTGTGAAAAGAAAGAGAGATTTCTTCATTGTATTTCTTTTTGGAAGAGTTTAATACAAGTTTTCATTGTTTTTTGTATCTCTTATTCTTTGCTGATTATGATTTCTAGTTACTTATTATTTCTGGTTTAATTCCGTGTTTAGTTGCTTATACAAAAGTAATCAATTGTACTCTATAAGATCCTAACAAATAATACACATCATGGAAGATAAAATAGACTAAGGTAATGATGATTGATTTATATACATGTGATTTTAATAAACAACCTAAGGAAATGATTATTTACAATAGACTTATTAATAAAGTGAAATATGTACATGGGGTAAATTGTGCCCAATTTTTTTTTTATCATGACTGAGACAAGGATCGAAGCTAGTCATAAATAACCATTTTTAGGGCCTAGAGTCAATGAGAAGGATTCAATTGTAGAGTGCATGATGGATCCTAGGGTAAAAATATTATGTGACTCTTAAATAATGATGAGATTAGTGGGGTATTGTAGATCATTGCTTAGAAATGTATACAAATAGATAAGGATGAAGGCAAGTTGAGGCTAGTAGGAGACATAATCATTAAGGAGGATGTGATTGGGATATGTGTCAAGGTGTCATAAATATGATGAATGATGTATCAAAAATGGATGGAGATGTTCCTAAAAAAACATTAAATAAATATTCCCCTCTCATAATGAGTAATGACTTGCCTCAACTTGAAATTCATATCTCCTGATTCTACCTAAGCATGCAATATACACCCACTATTAAGACCAGGGTTAGTTGGTGAATGGAATGAAAGGGAGAATCAAAATGGAAATGGATATGCCCCCAAGAGTGGGGACTCTTAGATAGAGGTATATAGAGCCTTTTAAGTATGAAATCATTTTAAATTCATGATATTCATAGGATCATCGAGCTCATCACCTTTAAGTGTGACTACTCTAAATTTTGCAATAATTATGTAGGACCCAAGCTAGTTTGCTTCAAATATGCCATTTTTGTCTCAAAATGCATTGGTATTCCTTTGATTCTCCTTAAGGACCAGATCACTGACTTCAAATTCTTGGGATTGAATATTTTTGTGATATTGGCCTTTTAACTTATTTTGATATTCTTGAAAATGAGTTAAAGCATTTTGATGTTTTTCATCTAAAAGTTCAATCTCATGTAGCCTTTCCTATCTGAGATTATGGTCGATAATGATTCCCTACAAAGAGATGCATAAGGAGGGTATCTCAACTTGTATATCCAATATTGCTTCTATTCCATAGACTAAAGAGTATGGAATAGCTCTAGTAGGTGTCCAAACACTAGTTTTGTAAGACCAAAGTGCAGGGTATAATTGCAAATGTTATTTTTTCCCTACATCATTAACTATTTTTTTTAGAATTTTAAGAAGTGTCATATTAGTGGCTTCTGCTTGTCCATTCCCCTAAGGATAGTAGGGGTGGAAAAGTGTTGCTCAATGTGATAGCATTTGCATAGATATTTGACTTCTTGATTTGTAAATGACTTGCCATTATCTAATAAGATTTGGTTTAGAATGCCAAAATGACAAATTATTTGATTTAGAATAAACTTTGAGATCTAGAGACCTATGGTATAGATAAGTGGCATGGATTCAACCCATTTTGTAAAGTAATTTGTAGCTATGATTATAAACTTATGCCCATCATATGATGTTAGATTTATCTTGGTGATTACATCTAATCCCCATATTGAAAATGGCCATGGTCTCATTATAGGTTGCAATTCTTGTGTGGGGGCATGAATAAGATTATCGTGATTTTGACAAGTTACACATTTACATATATATTAGCAGGCATCTTGATCTATTTTAGGCCAATAATAACCAGTCTTGAGTAACTTCTTGACTTGGGCCATCCCACTGACATGGCCACCACATATAACATCATGAACCTCATTGATTGTAAGAGTAGCCTCCTTTGAGGTTAGCCATATTAATAGGGTCCCATCATATCCTTGTCGATAGAGCATGTTTCCAAAGATGGTATAATGATATGTGTGATGGATAAAGGCCTTGCGTTAGTGATGGTTGATGTTTAGTGGTAGAATATTATCATGGAGATAGGTATAGATGTTATGATACCATGGTAGACTAGGATTAGGGATGGAAAAAAATTTAGAAATGAGTTATGGATTGATGAGCTAGTAATATCAAATATTTAATTAGAAAATTACCTTTAAGGACATCTTCTAGAAGGTTGATTAAAGACCCAATAGTTACCATAGAGTCAATTACCTTATTACTTCCCCTTGGTACTTGTTTGAATGTGATACATTGAAAATTTTGCTTTAATTAATCCACCAAATGTTTATAGGGAAGCAATTTTTCATATTTTATTTAGAACTCCTCATTCACTTGTTTGATAATCAATTGTGAATAACCAAATCCCTGAAGGTGTTGGATGTTCCACTGAATGGCTAGTTAGAGACCTAAAATTAAGGCCTCATATTTAGAAATATTGTTGGTACATGGGAAAGAAAGGAAGAAAGCCGTAGGGATAAGGTCACCTTGTGGGGTTACCAAAAGGATACCCACTCCCAACCCATGTATGGTGAAAGAGCCTTGAAATATAATTTCCAGCTATTGGATTCTATGGTAGTCAATGTGGACTCTCTAGAAAAGCTATGATAAGAGGCTTAGTATTTCCAAGGCATAGTTTTGCAAGTTGATCCATGATTGCTTGTCCTTTGGTGGCATTTTGATTGACATATTATATATCAACCTCACTTAACAACATTATCCACTTGGCCATCCTACCAGTTAGAGCATATTTTGAGAATGTGTACTTAAGGGGATCAACTTTGGATATGCACTGAACTTGGCTATTGAGCATATAATGTTAGAGTTTTTGGGATGCAAAGATAATAACCAAGTAATATTTTTTGATAGGGGTATAATTAAGCTCATAGGAAATTAATGTTTGATTGAGATAATAGATTGATTATTCTTTTCCTTCATCATTGTGTTGAGCTAAAAGGGCCCCTATTGCATAAGGTGTTGCACATATATATAAAAACAAAAGCCTTACCATGACTAGTGGTGATAGGATTGGAGGTTTAACCATATACTACTTAAGATTGTCAAAGGCCTGTTGACACTCATAATTCTAATTGAAATGAGTCCCCTTCTTTAAGATATGGGTGAAGGGGTGACTTTTTTCTGCTAATTAGGAAATAAACTGACAGATGGCCTATAGTTTAACTTGAAAGATCCTGAGGTGCTTCAAATTTTTTGGAGGAGGCATTTCCATAATAGCTTTGACTTCTGCTGGGTCAACCTAAATGCCTCTCCTGGACACTATGAACACTAATAGTTTGCTTGAGGTGAATCCAAACACACATTTCTTTAGGTTTAATTTTACTTTTTCTAGATCAACCTAAATTCCTCTCCTAGATACTATGAACCCTAAATGCCTTGAAGGATCCTGAGCTACTTCAAATTTATAAGAGGCATTTCCATAATAGCTTAAAATTTTTATAGATAAACCTAAATGCCTCTCCGGGATACTATGAACCCTAATAGTTTGCTCAAGGTGACTCCAAATACACATTTCTTTGGGTTTATTCTAACCTTATAATCATAGAGTCAATCAAAGATTCTTCTTAAAACCAAAGGATGCTCTGATTAGAGTTTTGAATTTCTCAGAATATCATATACATAATCTTCAATGATGTCATGCCTCATGTTGTGGAATATGATGGTCATTTCCCTTTGGTATGTAACACCTATGTTTTTGAGACCAAAAGGTATTACTTGATAACAAAAGGTTTCCCATGGAGTAATAAATTTAGTCTTGTGCTAATCCTCAAGTGCAATTTTGATTTGATTATATCTCAAAAATCCATACATGAGGGATAACATCTCATAACCCATAGTGGAGTCCACGATCATGTCAATATTTGGCAAGGGAAATTTATCTTTAGGACATGATTTATTAATATCCCAAAAGTTAGTACAAATATAAATCCCACCTTGTGGCTTGGCCATAGGAACAATGTTAGATATCCAGCTAGAATAATCAATAAAATGGATAAATATAGCTTCCAAGAATTTTTATAATTTTTCTTTGACTAATAAAGCCACCTTGGGGTGCATCTTATGAAGTTTTTACTTGATTAGTTTTGCATTAGGATGGACTAATAAATGATGCATTACCAAGGATGGATCAAGCCCTGGCATGTTTGAACAACACCATACAAAGACATGTATAAACTCTTTGAAAAACTCATGAAGAATTTATTATTGCTCAGGTGTAAGAATTACACCAAATTTGATAATTTTAAGACTCTCTTCTATTCCAATATTCACTTTAATGACCTCCTCGATGAGGGAGGGTGACTGGGCCAGATACATTGGGGGTGATGGTAGATCCTAGGTTTTCTAAAGCAAAATCATCTGGGAGATCTTTATCTAATTCTAGATGGAATTCTAATTCATCAATAGTGAGTTGAATACCCTATAAGTTTTGAGAGGGATATTCATCTTTTTATTCCTCTTATTCAATTTGATTAAGGGATGTTTGATGCTCACCAAAATAGGCTGACTTATTAAGATTAACAGAGAAAAACCTTATTATGATCTCCTGATGGCATAAAGTCTTGTGCTCCCAAATATTCTATAATGGCCTCATCACTCTAAAACATGTCAAACAAAGGCTCATGTTTTTGATCTCAGTCTATCAAGGTTGGGTAATGAATATATTAATGGTGGAGATGGTGGTGTCATGAAATAGATTGGTGGCAACAAGATCTTCATAAAGACTATAAACAAAGCATGTTTCAACTTATTTGTCAAAATAATACTCCTCAAGAACTGAAGAAGTGTCTGAAATGATATTTTTTAGGTCTATGTTGAGAGATTTTTACCCTAGACCAAGATGTTTTGGGTGTTCTTAAACCCCAATAGGTTCAAGCCTACCTTGTTCATGTCTCCCTAGTCCTTTTCCCTGATAATTCATATTATGTAACATCTTTTAAAGTTGAGGATACTTTTGTTGATAGAGTTTTAGGGCCTCATCATCTGGGATCAGCCATGAATAATCGAGATCATTAAAATACTCTTCTAATAGTAGACATGCACTAGGAAAAGCCATAGATCCAAATTGATAACAATGAGATTATCATTCCTCATAACTAGGGACCTGTAGTTACATGGGGAGAGTGGTAAGTATCCTATGAAAAAGGTCTTGTATTCATATTCCCTATAGCCTGTGGAAGTGATCTTGAGATGGGTGACATCTTGTGATGGATTTGAAGTAGGCACTAAATCATCTGGGTGGACATATTTTGTAGCTGCTGGATTAGGAGTAGAACTATGTGTGCTAGGGCAATAACATGTAGAATGGGATTGATCCATCTGATAGCTATGAAAATGTTCTATTTACATGGATATGGTAATCTCCATGTTAGAATGAGGGAATTTTAAACACTGATAGAGGATGAAAGGAACTACTTCCATTTCATGGATCTATGGATGGACTAGAAGTAGGTTATATGGAATATCCACATCAACAACATGAATTAAAGTCTGATGAATGAGAGGTCCTACAATGATAAGAAGATAAATGATTCCCATAGATAGCCTTTTATTATCATTGTATGCCTCAATAATTATGAGAGTAGGCCCTAATGATGCCTCAGAGTACCCCAACTTCTTTAAAAAGTCCAAATTGTACAAATTCAAAATAGACCCTCTGTTTATGAGCACTCAAGGGATTTTGTGGTTGAAAATGGAAATTTATATGAATAGTGGATAGTTGTGATTTAAGACAATAAGAGGTATGCCCTAAGCACTACAATTTGTTATGAGGGAGACAAATGACCCACCAATGCTTGAAATTCGCTAGTGTCAATATCTTAAGGGACTTTTAGGTTATTTAAGACTTGATTAAGAATCTCCCAATGCATTGATGATGTTTTAAGAAGATCTATAAGGGAGATTTGGGTTGGAGTCTTTGTGAGCTATTGGATTATGTCATATGGCTTATCATAAGATGTAGAGATTATGATTATGATTTTGTTCACTTAGGGTTTATAATTTGATTGTACCTTTATCAATGAAGTATTTCTTGATTTGGATCCCCTTCTCTATGATACCATCAAAATATTTGGCACATTGTAGCTTTAATTGATATTTCAATTCAGTGTTGAGGTTGTTAATGAACATTTTGGCTAATTCCTTTTCTGTAACTGTACAATAGAACATACTCGCAAGACTTCTCCACCTTTGTAGAAATGAAGCTAGGCTTTCCCCATTTCTTTGTTTGGGGTTGTAAAGATCTATGATCGATATATCATGGTCAATATTGAAAGAGAAGTGCCTTACAATTTTTTCAGTCAACTCTCCAAAGTTGGATATGGACCCTTTTGGCAAATGCATAAAACATTCCAATGCAGGCCCCATGAGACTTTTAGGAAAAAACCTAAGGATATAAACATCATCATAAGAAACCTCATGGCATGCTACAACTAATTCCACTCATCCTCAATTAGGCACATTAATATCTATATCTAAATGAGGATGAATTTGAATTCCACTCACACCACTAGTTGAAGGGCAATCTATTCCAACACTCACGAACTCGTTGACTTTAGTTGGGCAACCAATCACATTTTTTTTATTTAGCACTTTTTGGTATGAATTTTATGATTTATAGAGAGTGTGGACCCCACCAATTTATGAGTGTTAGTTAAGCTCAAGCCTATCTAAAATGGTCACAACATCCAATGATAGATGTTCATGCATGACCTCTCTATTTTACAAATAGAAAAATGTTAGGTAAACCTGTGGTCTCTAACCATAAATATATTTTTATTAGAGATATCATGAAATATTAGTATATATATTTTAAATAGTCTTCTTCTACCTATCTAAATAGTTTGCATAGAACCCATCTTTAGTATTACCTCTAGCCACATTGGTACCCAAAAATAGAGTTTGAATGGTTTTCTAGCCTAATTTTAATATTTTGCTAACAATTTTCAAATACAACTCCTCGAGAATAAGATGAATGGAATTTATTTCTTCTATTTATATGTCATCTAGCTTCTAATTGTAAGATATTCCTAAAAAGTACTAATATTTCAATGATGGATTGCATTGATATAAACATCTTGGATGCTCAAAACTATTATGTAATCCTTTCCACTAACCTGTCTTGCTTGTGCTTCATCTTTTGGAATTATTGAAACCCAAATTTAGGTCCCCCATCAATGGATTTGAAGAGTTAAACATGATAGGATTCTCAATCATCCCCATAAGGTACAATTGGATGAGGAATAATGTTGTTAATATTTCTTGTATCCAAGATAAAAGCCATAGCACCTTGATTTTTTCATATTTGATTAAATTTTTATAAAAGACATCCCAAGAATTAGTCCTTCAATCTTGGAATGAATATCGGTCTTAGGCTCTTCGATCCCTCCTTTATCAATAATCCCACTATGGAAACAGTGCTGATGGAAATCAACATGATGAACATTATCCGAAGTCCTAAATAGAGAATGGAATTGATTAACATGCATTATATCACACATATCAATCCTCCAATAAATCTCAATAATATCCTTTGTTCTGGGCTTAAACAAGGTAGAGGATTATCCATAATAAAAATATTTTGATGATGGGTAGGCATTATAGAGATCTATAAGTCCTGCATAAAACTTTTGACTTACTTTTACAAATTACAAACATATAAAATTATCTATTACAATTATTATAGAGGGACACATGAAATAGTTTTTTATATTCTAGTTGTAACTAGACATATATTTATTTGTCATTACA
The DNA here is from genome assembly GCA_037957365.1 of Torreya grandis. Classification (NCBI taxonomy): domain Eukaryota; kingdom Viridiplantae; phylum Streptophyta; class Pinopsida; order Cupressales; family Taxaceae; genus Torreya; species Torreya grandis. Next base: position 683,810 of record JARHVA010000857.1, on the reverse strand, counting down.
TTGATCATATATCATATAGTTTTTATTCACACCAAGATTGTTTTACTGTTTAGAAATCACCACATTCATTTCTTTTATCTGAGATAATGTTGATTGTACATTAATAATTTGGTACAATGCAATGAAATGAGAATGTGACCAATCAATCTTAAAAAACCCCTTGAATTACCCTACTATCCCCATTCAATAAAATGGAGTATACAAAAATAACTTATTTGTCTAGATATGTAATTCTTTATGCCTTGTGGTTGATAAAAACTCTAATTGGCATGATGTTCACCATGAACTAGAAAACACCTCTTTATTTACCTCTAATTTTTTAGTATGTGTTTGTGTTTTATGAATTAGTTATCTATCTTATTTATATATTCATATTTTATTTAAGTATATTTTCGAAAGGGTTTAGAGTTTTGTGCTAAATATATCTACTAGTTCAAAATACTTTATAGACAATTTTTTTTCAAAATATTTTCTTAATATTGTCTTACATTAGCTACCTTTGTTTAGGTTTCTGTATATGATTTTCATATTTATTTATAAATATTAATTTATAATAATACTTTATAACCATCAACATATTAGTAGATAGAACATGGGTACAACCCCTAGACTATGATGGATTACCTTTGAAATGTTATATATGCTTTTAAACATGACATTTGGTTAATGATTGCTCAAGTATCAAATTAAAAAAAAGGAAATACATGATGGAAGGATGTTGGTCTTGAAAATAAAATAGTCCAAGCTATTAATGAAAGTGAGGATGGGAGTGAAGTTGTAGATTTGATATTGGCAAAAAATATGTAAAGGAAAGAAGAATGAGAAACTATAAGGGAAGAACTAAAATTGACAAAAAATGTGGAAGCAAGAAATTGGGTGGAGAGTGTTTCTAAGGTGGATTCCAATTTGAAGCAATCTAAGGCAAGAAGAATTCTAGAGGAAATGCATTTGAGGGAGGTTTTGGCATGAAGCTCTTCAATGAAATCATAACTTGTGGATTTATTTAAGATCTCTATTCCCATTTCTATGGATTTAAAATATGGATGGAGTTACATAATGATTAGTAACAAGAGGAAAGGTCGTTCAAGAAAGGATATAAAATCATTAAACACGACCCTTTGATCCCAAAAAGAAAATTACTAAGAGGGGTTTTAGATTTGTTTCATTTTTATTACAATTTTTGTGTTGTGTCAGATATAACAAGTTTGTTGTGGACTCTGTTCTAGATAACCTTTTACATGGGGAGGCATGACATAACAAAGATGAGTCTAAAGACTTAGACCGATTTATGGAAGAATGGAGGAAGATTGGTGACACCTATTCTATTAGAGTATGGATTGTCTCTTTCTATTTAATGGGTATTTCTAAGCCTTACGATGTTATGGTCCTATTTAGATAAAGTGACTATCTATTCCATCTTTTGGAATAGTTCTTGGACCATTGCATGCAAACCTTGGTTGGTGTCTAGGTATATTTTTTACTTGAAAAACTATGGAGGTGTAGGCCTTGCTAGTGGAGCTCCTCTATTTTTTTGAGAACCATTGAGATTTATGAAATCTAACCATGTTTAGATTTAGATAGATCTTTTGGAAAAGGAGTTTGGTGGCTCAATCTATTGATTGGAGGATCTACTTTGAATGTTTCTTCTGAGTTGGGGGAAAAGAATCTCCATTTCTCTCTTAGCAAGCCATGGTTTCTGCTTCAGAGATACCTTGGAAAGTTGGGGATCACTACCCTATTTTCCTTAAATCTTTGGATGACATTTTGTAACCCTTTGACTAGAATGGGTAGACATTTGACAACTGACCTGTGGCCCTTGGAGGGCTATGGTTTGACGAAAAATGTCAAAAATCATAAAAGAAGGTTTGAGGTATGGTGTGAGAGTATCAATTTTTGTGGTAGCTCTTATGGTAAAGTTTGTGCCCTGTTTAATTTAGTTTTGGGTCATGCTTTCAAAACAAATTTTCTTTATGGTTGTGTAGTGAGGGAATTAAATTTATTTAAGATTGTAGCCTTATAGATAACAAGATCTGGAGTGCCATGAAAATTTTTAGCTTCATTTTCAAACCATATTTGAGGAAGGAAGGACTCTGTTTAGATTTTAACATTGGTTACTTGAATATGGAAAGGGAAAAAGTCTTGTAAAATTTTTGTCATTATTATAGTACTAACCTACTTAGGGGTAGACCTGCTATGAGTTTATGGAATCATTCTTTGGGGATGGGTTTAAGGGCCTAGTTTATACCCTTATTTATAATTTATTATGATTTGAGGGCCTATTCTATACCCTTGCAGTTAGTAGGGTTCTTTTATTTTGATTTTTACAGTGCTCTATTCAAATTAGATCTCGTAGGGGACCTAAAAAGGTTTTTTCTCTGGTTATTTTTGGAGACCTAGACCTCTAGTTATGTCTAAGCTAGTTCTCAATCCATTCAAAATGAGATTTTAGCCTTTTGAAACCTTACTGGTCCTTCGAAGCCCTTTTGGTACTTGGCCCTTTAGCTTCTTTTATCCAGGTTGGTTCTTAGTCCAACCAAAATTAACTAGGTGTCATACTAGTCAAATATGGTGGTTACTGGTCAATTTAGATACCTAGGCATCAAGTTTCTTTAGTTCATGGTGGTTATCAGAGCATATTAAAACCCATAAGGTATTTTTCTAGGTTAATGCAACTTTTTATGTGATTTTTCTATTGGGGGATGGGTCCTTGGGGACTTTGAAGGTTTTTTGGAGACTTGGACCTCCTTATGAGTCCAAACTAGTTCTCAATTGACAAAAAAATGATTCACTAGTCCCTTAGGGACACTGATGGTATCCTAAGACTTGGGCATTATTTTAGCCTAAGCTAGTTTTTGGTCTAGATAAAACTGGTTGGTTGTCACACTAGTTAAATGTGACATTGTCTCTTCCTCTATTAGTTCCTAATCCAATCAAAATTAGATGTTTCTTCTTTTAGCTGGGTTCTCTTTGTACTCCTAGTCAACTATTTTTGGCTAAGAGGAGACACATCCTCCTGATGTGTCTTTTAGTTGGGTCCTTTTTGTAATCCTAGTTAATTGTTTCCTAGTAGGAGGATACCCAGACCTCCTGATGTGTTTGGGGATGAAACCCACATTAATTATTAAAAGTGGGATTAATCTAATCTAAACTATATTATATAATATACTATAGTAAAATATATATTAAAATATATAATATATTACATATATAATATAATATAGTCTAATTTATAATATAGTATAATAATATGGTTTAAAATAAAGTATACATAATATCATATAATATTAAAATATATCTATTAGTATTATAATATTGTATATTATAATACATATATTAATATATTTAATTAGTTGGAAAGTGTACGATTATAGATTGTATCCTTTCCCCATACTACCATTTAGAGGTAATCGATGCTCAAACATAATTAATCACCACTTGGGTGGATGACGTTATTAGCATATCATTTATTTATTACATTGTTATGTTTAGCATAACTATTAGTTAGCTATTAGATAGATACATAGTGGTTAGACAATTACATTTGTCATAACTAATTTTTGTAATGTATTTATACACGTAGTTAGACATTTACATTTGTCATAACTAATTTTTGTAATGTATTTATACACCTAATTTGTTCATTAATAAATCAGCAAAGCATACAATTACTCCTTCATTTAGTATCAGAGAATTCAAAGCTTGAGACATATGCAACAAAAGTGATAGATGTTGATCAATGCCTAGAAGCTGATTGACACTTGAATAAATAATGATTTAGTCTCATGCCATGAAGGTGTATGTAAAAAATCATTAAAGTGATGACATTTGTGGTTGAGGTTACGATCTAAACTTGTGATCATGTCTAACTACTTTTCATAGAACTACTGAACTATTGACTATTGGAAGAAGTTCATATAAAATATGAAGTGATAAGGTAGATGTGATAACCATAAAGACATTAACCATGAGTCACCACCATGATAAGAAGATAAATTCAATAGAACACAAGGTAATTTAATGGTAACCTTGAGAATAAAATATTTGTAGTAGTTAGGAACACTCTGGTTAAGAAGACTAGTAGGCAAAGTAGAAGCATGAAAGTCTATTGGAAGAATTCATAGGATATGAATAAGAGTATATTCTATTTTGAATGCCTGATGAGTTCCAATGATGTCATTAGATTTTATTATGCTTTGAAAGCTTCCCTCTAAAACATTGGTAATCTTCAAATGGATAAATTAGGTCACCAAGGCTTACTCAAATATTTTCTATTTGATGTGAAGTATCAAGCATGAAAAATTTACACAAATATCAACAAAAGCTATGATGAAAATGATGAACATGAATATAAATTCCCACATAAGCATCTGTGTCTAATTAAAAAGTCATATCGAGCCCACTTGCGTGCCACTTTTCATCCTTGAAAAAAGGAACCCTTATTTGTACATACAATAATTTTGAAGTAATAAAATAATATTTTGATTATGAAATCTTGTACAAATAAATAATAAAAAACATGTGTAAACTAAAATTTCTCTTATCTAATGCCTAACTTCTTAAAGGGCCAAATTTCACCCCATGGAAGATGAAGATGTGAATGATTCTTCAATTTGAAGAATTATGGGGTATCATTATTGGTATAATGACCCATCCTACCAGAGCTAATGAGCAAACAAAATATGACAAGTCAAATGCAAAGGCCCTGATGTTGATCACACTCAGTGTCATTGATGAGGTTCAATCTCATATTCAGGATGAATCAACATCAAAAGAGGCTTGGGATATTCTATCCACCATTTATAAGGTGAAGAACCAGATGAAGATCCTCTTTATGTCTATTCCAAGCTTCATACTCTTAGTGTGAAAGATGGCGAGAAAGTTGAGTAATTATTACGTCGAGTGGTAAAACTTTGAGCATAATTAGTTGTGATTGGAGAAATGATTGAGGATAACTATTAGTTGTGATCACATTAAGAGCTCTCCCCTCTCAATTTTGCACATTCGTCATGACACTAAACATCATAAAACAAATAGTGTCTTTCAAAGAACTAGTGAATTTGCTTTAATAAGAAGAAGCCATCTAATCCATGCAAGATGAGTTCAAGGATAAAGTTATGATTTCCAGCTAATGTGGTCCAAAGTTCTGAAAAAGATCACCAAAGTAGTCATAAAAATAATAGAAATTTGAGAAGGCAAAAATATGGTGTCATATTTGCCACACTAATACACCTGACACTAATCAATGTTAGTATAATGCCTTGACACAAGGCTCATCTAGTAAAGAGTGCACATCTAGTGGTGATGATTCACATAAATACAAAATATGTCCTTAGTGATGGAAGAAGCATGGACATGTAGCAACATAACATAAACAAGATGATGAATCTAAAGAGGAGGTACCATTAAAAGTAGATTGTGGTGGTGCATATAAGAATCTAGTTCTTATTTCCCAAACCTCATCATAAATGAGAAATGTTTGGTTGTTCTACTCTGGTTCCAATAAGGACATGAAAGGATGAAAATAACTCTTTGATTCACTGATGAATAAACCCACTCAAGAATGAGTTCATATTGTAGATGATAAAGAGTATGTTACATAAGGAATTAGAACTATCACCATTTCTCTCAGAACAAGCACCTGTACTCTCACAAAGGTATTGTATGTCCTTGACTTGACAAAAAATCTCTTTTTTATAAGTCAACTCTTAAATCATAAGGTTAAGGTTGAATTCATGATCAATAATGGCACAAAATCATATCTCCTCTCGTGGGAAGGTAAGGTCATTGCTAGAGATTTTTTAAAGGATTGATTATTTGCCCTAGATGTACTTTCATTTGATATTGTTTCTCTCTTTGCCTCAATGGAAAAATCTACTGCACTATGGCATTATCGATATGGGCACATTTTTTCTAAATCTTTGTATCAGCTCAACTCTAAGGCCATGGTATGTGGACTTCCTCAGCTATCCCATTCTAAGCATGTATGCCCTGGATGCCTTACTGGAAAACAACATAGGGTTATTTTTGATTTGAGTTCCTCACAAGCCAAGGATCATCTCAATGTGGTACATACCGATCTATGCAAACCCCAGCTTGCTTCTTTTTGATGATTCAAGTAATTCCAATTGTTTACTAATGATTTATCTTGAAATACATGGGTGTTATCTCTCAAGAAGAAGAGTGAAGACTTTACTCATTTTAAGGTCATCTACCAACTTGTTTTCACCTAATCAAGGAGGCCTCTTCATCTCCTCCATTAATATCGAGGGGGGAATTCACATCAAAGGAATCCTTGCTTATCTTGAAGCAACATTGAATCAAACAACACTTGACTACTCCCTATATGACCTAAAAAAATTGAATTATAGAGAAATGCAATTATTCAGTCATGGAGATGGCTTGTCGCATGATTTCCACTATGAAGTTAGCGATGCCATTCTAGGTAAAAGTAGTTCAGACAATTGTATATCTTCTCAACAGGGCATCTACAAATATCTTGCAAGACAAGACACTAGAAGAGGTATGGATTGGTCATAAACCTTTGATCTCCTATATAAGAGTATTTGGTTATACATCACATATGAATGTCCCAGCTAAAAAGAGGGAGAAGACTGAATCAAAAATAAGCTTGTGCCTTTTATTAGGGTATAGTACTACCTCAAAAACATATCAGCTCATGGATATTGAGACATAGAATATTTATGAAAGTAGAAATGTGGTTTGTGATAATTCATCATTTGACTCATTACCATAGGAGTCAAAACATACCACCTCTCATAGCCTATTCCCATAATTAAATGATGAGAATGAAGGATATTTTCACAAGGAAGGTGAGTTGCAAGGAGAATTGTTCATTGATATTAGAAATCTAGATAACAAATATTCATCAAATCAACAACATCATCAATGTCCAAAATGTATATAAATCACTATTAGGGACTCACCTAAACTCCAATCCAAATACTTCATCATGAGTTCGGACAAGAAGATAGAGGAAAGATGTGAATTTAATCTTACACTAATGAGTTAATTAGTTGAAAACACCAAACTAGAGATAGTTTAAGAGGCATTCTGTCAACTTCAATTGAAGAAGGATATTGATGTTGAATATGAGTCGCTCATAAAAAATAGGATCTAGGAACTTGTTGATCTACCTATAGAAAATAAATCCATTGGCTGCAAGTGAATTTTCAAGACAAAATACAAGGTAGATGGATCCATCAATAAATACAAAGCATGAATTTTTTCAAAGGGATATACTTAACAAGAAGGAATTGATTATGAGGATACCTTTACACCCACTGGTAATATCAAGACCATCAGTGTTGTTTGCACACTTACAATACAAAAGGATGGAAGCTTCAATAGATGGATGTTAAAAGTGCAGTATTGAATGGTGATTGCAAAAAAAAAGTATACATGACCTAGCCAAAAAGCTTCATTGACGAATAACAACCATAAAAGGTATGTTGTCTATTAAGTCACTTTATGGACTTAAGAAAACACCACGAGCATGGCACATTAAGATAGATGATCATCTATTGTAGCATGGATTCATTCATAGCCCCTCATTTAAATTTGTATATCAAGAAGGTAGGCACATATATTTTCATTCTTTTTTGTATATGAATGATATTGTAATCACATGAAGTTTATATAATATCATTGAGGAAGTAAAGAATGCCTTGAAGAAATCCTTCGACATGATAAACTTGGGGCTAATTAATTATTGCATTGGCTTGGAGATATGGCAAAAAACTTATATTTTTGTCTCATAGATGAAATATGCCAAGATGCTACTTGAAAAATATAGGATGATAGATTGTAAACCAATATCAACTCTGATGGAGAAAGGTTTGTAACTATCTCGATTTCAAGATTCACCTCAAGTAGATGAAACTCATAACAAGTAGCTTGTTAAGAGTCTCATTTACTTAACATCTACAACACCAAACATATGATTTATTGTTAGCTATCTTTAGAGATTCATGTAAGAGCCAAAGGAGTGTATTTGGGTTGTAGCAAAGCATGTTTTGAGATATGTCTAAGGCACAGTAGATTATGGTCTAGAATATAAGAAGAACTCAAATTTATTCTTGTAGGGTTACACAGACTTGGGCTATGCTAGATCTTTTGATGACAAGAAATTAAATTCAAGATATATTTTTCATCTTAGATCTGGAACAATTTTTTGGATTAGTAAGAAGTAATCAGTAGTTGCTCTCTCATCCATAGAGGTAGAATACCATGCCACACAAAGAGCTGTGTGCAAACCAATTTGGTTACATCACATTTTGTCTGACATTACAAACATGTTTGGTGACATCACATTTTGTTATTTCAATTAGTTACATCATCAAGCATAACAATAATAAGTTTGAGAGTTCTCCTTTGATTCTTATCCAAGTCAGGGGGATGATTTAAAATTTTTAAGTATTAAAAAATGTCCCTATATCATAGATACATGCTAATTCTATTCAAAGAATCATCAAAATTGAAAATAACATTATTTACCTCAATAGCTTGTAAATTGGTCTCAATGATAAGCTTGTCTAAACCCATCCCTCTCACTAGCTTTGTGGTCTAGATCTCAATGTCATACTCTTTCAAATTATTGACCCTCCTACACCTCTTGCTTGATACTTCAATTTGAGTCAAGATTTCCTTCACCATTGTATGCAGGACATAAGAACAATCTTTGAACTCAAAATGTAGGGTTTGAACATCTTAACAACTTTAAAGTGGGAAAAATCTCATTTTTCCATTATAATATACTTTAGTTCAGATCCTTACATAGCTTTTCTAAATAAAGCTATGGGTTGTTTGTGACCGTCATCATTTTTTTGCAACAAGACAAAAAATACAGTACTTTATGATGCAAAAGAAAATATTTTAAACTCCCTAGTGTAATTAGGTCTAGCCAAGACATGGGAAGACTTTAAGGCTTCTTTGATGTCATTTAAAGATTACATGACCTTTTCCTCTCACTTGATGGTTTGTTCTTTCTTTAACATGGGAGTAATAGGCAAATTGATCTTTGCAAAATTAGACACAAACCTTCTTACAAAGTTGATATGTCCAAAGAAAGACTGAATTCCCTTCTTGGACTATGGGATAGGCACTTTTTCAATGGCTTCCACTCTATTTGGGTCTATCATGACACCATCTTTAGACACTAAATATCCCAACAACTTGGATTTTTGTACTTCAAAGTGAAATTTTTTGGATTAAGTGAAATGCCAAATTCCCTCCATCTAAGGAACACTTTTTCTAGATGCTTCATATATTCTTTTATATTTTTGGAGTATATGATAATATCATCCTAATACACAATAATAAACTTGTTAATTAACCATACAAAAGTGACATACATATCTCTCTAAAATGTTGCACCAATATTCATTAACCCAAAAGGCATCCTCATGCAGACATAAGTGCCCCAAGGCATTGTAAGTGCAGTCTTGGGTCTCTCAGATTCTTTTACCACAACCTAGTTATACCCTAAGAAACCATATAATGTGGAAAACATCTCTGATCCTGAAACACTTTGTAATAAGTTATCCATATTAGGCAGGGGTAATTATCCTTCAAAGAAGCTTTATTCAAATTTCTAAAATCCACACACAAGCGAATTCCACCATTTTTATTTCTTACAGGAATTAAATTTTCCACCCATGATGAATATCTGATGGGTTCAATAATCCCACTATCCCTTAACTTATTCTACTCTTCCCACATCTTGGTGGCCAAGATGGGGTTGATAGGTCTTTGCTTTTTCCTAAAAGGTTTACTTTTAGGCTAAAATCGGATGTCATATTGAAAATAATCCTCTCTCTACACTTTCAATTAAGAATAAGACCAAGCCAAAAAATCTTAGTACTTCTTTAGTAGCTGCATGTAGGTTTGCTTCTCTTTTGAACTTAAGTGAGTACCCATCTATACCTCATATTTTCTTGAGATCCCAAATTACATTCTATCACATCTTTTGAGATAAAAATATCTCAAGTTTTAATTCTTTTAGCTGCATCAAAAGATGCTTCTAAACTCACCAATCCCCTAAGGATAGTGTTTGTCTTCAACTGAATTATATCCTTCCCAAATAAGGTTTCTTTCCCATCACAAGTTTAAACCATGGATTCCAAGTCTATAACCTAATCTTTAAATTTAGATTCACAATTAAGAAACCTTATAATCTAGTCATCATCATTAAAAACTTGCCAATGGTGAATGTTTTCTAGGATTAAAGGTCTAACAAACACCTCCACTTGATATTGATAGTGAGGGTTCACATTTTCACTTTCAAATTGAGCATCCAACCCTGCAAGTCTATCAGCTTCTTCATTAAAACTTATACCATGATAAAAAATATTGAAAGCATCAAATAATTATAACAAATTCCATACAACATTTTAATACTATTTCAACCTTTTATTATTAGTGGTATTAGCATTTTAGACTTGATTAACTACTAACTAAGAATCGCCCTTTACAATCAGACTTATAATTTCATGTTCGTGAGAAATTCTCAAATCAAGCAAGAGTGCCTCATACTTTGAAATATTGTTAGTGCACTCAAATGATAGCTTGAAAGAAAACTTGAAAGATTTATTTTTTGGGGCATAGAAGACAACCCTAGCTCCATTTTGAATATTGGAGCAAGCCTCCTCAAAAGACATTCTCTAAACATCACCACTTTCTTTGTCAGGTTCAACACCAAGAACAGTTAGTTGTTTAATAGAATCTACATTCCCAATGAAGCTACCCAGCTCCACATCAGTGTACAACACTTCATTTATATCTCATTTCAAATCTTCAAGTACATGTAACATCTTAGGTTCCCTATGAAGTTTGACCATCTTACCATCCAAAGGAATGGTTATGTAAGAAAGGTCCATCTAAACACTACCACCCATGCTGGTAGCCAATTTTATTGATAGCAACATCCCCCACTTGGGAGGACAATCCAAAACTACCATGTCCATGTTTAGAAACTTACTTGGATTAATTACCAATTACACTGACAGTCCTTCAAATTGTGCAATAACCAATACCTCTCATGAGTCCATGGCATAACGCTTGACATATGTTGATGTGATTTTTACTCCAATCTCATTTAAGACACCAAGGGGCATCACATTGGAAGAGGCTCCAGAATCAAACATGTAGTTGTGAATAATTAAACCATTAACCAATAGCATGGTATAAAATAGTTTAACATCCAGCTAAATCTCTATCAATGTAGTCCCCAAATAAACCTCATGATCTATTTCAACAACTTTATTTGACTCTTCATTATCATCTAGGGGTGTTGGGGGTAAATTAATTTCATTGGTAGCTATATTCTCATTAAATTCTAAATAATCAAATGCCCTCTTCCTATGTTATGATATTCCAAATAATTCAACAAGTGGTACAATGATCTTTAATTAGCTTAATACTTGATCCATAACATATACACTATACTGAGGAAGGAGAGTATTAAGAGGAAGGGTAACAACACCCTCAACTGGAATATAATCATTAAAAGTCATAGGTGGAACAATATTGGACATACTAGCATTCCTAACAACATTTTAAAGGGTGGCTTTATTCTTACATCATTCATACCCTTAGGAATACTGGATATCATAGGTTCTTTATTCTTAGCTAGAGCATCTTTCTATTTGACAACTTGGGAAGTAGGTTTTAGTTTGGAAGGCATAAGAATGCATTTAGTTTTCTTAAGTTCCTATTGTTTATCCCCTGCCCTTAGATCAATAGGGGTAGTCTTTTTAATAGTAGCACCTTTTTGCCTACTTATTAGACTATATTCTTTCTTTAGGAAAACTACTACATTAATTAATAGCTTCTTGTACTTAACTAAAGGAATTCCCCCATCATACTATTTAATCATCATGGATCTTAAAAATTCAAAGTCATGATTAGGTAATTCATATGCTTATGTCATATTTACATCACAAATAAATTCAAAAGTTGGGACAATACCTTTTTCACTACACTTTAAAATTGATCAATAGTAGTATCACTAAACAAATTTTTGGAGGCAAACATTTCACTTCAAGAGATTTGATAGTCAAACATTAAAATCTCATCATCTTCAGATGCAAATTTAGGTTCATTCACATCTTCATAAATTCTTTAAGAAATATCACAAGGAGGATGGGGGAGAAAGCACATATCACACAAATCAATGTCAAGATCACAATCTATGACATTAACTTTGGCATTCAACGGATCATGAACTTCCTTTCTATCTCCTTTATTCTTATTTCTATCATTTTGGGTAGGTCTCTTCCCTCTATATTTATCTCGATTATGGAAAGAGGGTCTCCCTTGTGCTTTATTCTAGTTTTGAGTTATCTCATGACTAGAAAATCAATGAGGGATCCCTTTCTTAGCTATGACCAACTTGTTGACATCTCCTTGACAGTAGTTGCCAAGGTTTTCATGATCTCCTCAAGGTTAGTTGTCTTGTTGGATGAGGTATTTTCAGGATTAATCAACTTCACATCATCCATTTTGTTCAAAGGCTTTCCCACATCCTTTATATTATTTTAAATTTTGATGGCCATGTTAAATGCCAACCTCAAATTTATGGGAGCCTTATTTCTCAAGTAGTATGCAACCTTCTTGTCAAAGGCATCATAATATTTGATTAACCAAGCAATATCACTAGGCCTAATATTTTCAGGTAGCCTCATCTTAGTCTTATTAAACCTTGTATTGATGTCCTATACACACTCATTAGGGTTCTTATTTATGTTTTCAAATTCTGCTAGGAGGAACCTAGGGTCAATTTTATCACCATATTGTATTTTGAAAATATTCTCCATTTCTTTCCATGAATATATGCATCCATGAGGAAGGGAGTTGAACTAATCATGAGAATCTTCTTCTGGTGTATCCACAAATATCATAATTCAAACATCCTCATGATCAACCTCATAATATTTAATTATAATATGAAAATCCCTCAAATGTTGCTCACAAGTCACTGCATTATTCTCTTAAAACTTAGGGAGTCGATTCCTTACCTTGTTTGGAACTTCATTAGGGTAACATTCCATTTCATCAAAATTAATAGGCTTGAATCTTGAAGTCTTGAATGTAGGATGCTTATTCTCTTTTTGATCTTTATGCCTCATGATTGGCTCAATGGTGGGTTCAAGATCATATGGTAAAGGGATATGAGGGGGTGAGTGAGGTGGACTTGGGGGATCAAACCTAGGAGGAGATTCAAATGGTTGAGAAGGTCCTGGGTAATAAATAGGACTATAAGGATTTTCATTATTAGGAGAGCTATGATAATATTCAATTAAAGGACATTCAACAAAAATAAGTTCAAATGTACCAAACTTTTGATAATCCAGATACTCTACAACAAAACTTTGTCTTTCAATTGGTCTCCAAATTTGACACCTTATTTTATGATGAACACTTAACTTAGAGACAAGTTGCTTTGATGAGTCACCTTTAAAGGAAGATCTCATTCCTTCTAGTTTTACAAATAAGAGAACATTCAAAACTTAAGATATTTAAAATGGGCACTGATCTTTTAAAAACTAGATACAATGTTTGAGTTGTCATTAGAAGAAAACTTATAGAATAGAATAGATTTCAAATAGATAATGATACATTAAGAAATCATAATTTATAGTAATCAGTGATGATATATAAGAACCAAGATACTACAAAATTTAGATTCATGTTCAAAAGGGCAAGCTAATTTAAAACATGAACAAATAACCAGTTCTTTGTAATAATTTTTGGCAACACAAGTACCGAGGATATTTACTAGGCAATGACACCAATCGTGTGTTGGTTACTAGTTTTAAACCTCTTGGATTCAACCTTACACACTTAAAAATATGGCAAACATATATGATAAACCCAAATTATGTCATTATAGATAGGGAAGGGTTTAACATTTAGATGGACTGAATGCAGACAATGATTGGAAGATGCTAATAGAGGGTATGGTTAGTTATCTACTACTTGTAACTCTATCTAAACCAAGGTGAGAATACATACAAGTATATTACTCTCAAGGAGTGATATTATAGTTTAATCTTTAGGGGATTATTAGCACATAAACACAAATCTAATCAGAACATAACCAAACTTGCACAGTCCACTCAAGAAGAGTTGTCACAAAGAATGAGAAAATGCTATTAAATCAGACACAGTCTACTAAATATAGATGGGAGGGTGATTGCAACCTTCATTTCTAAAGAAAATTCTAATAACTGAGGTCAAAATGGAAGATTAAAATGCTATTCTTTAAGGACCAATTACAAACACATTTTAGATATGTAAGATTCATGCATTTGTAGGCAAATAATGCTTAAGATATTCAACAATTTGTATTATTCATAGGGGTAGGGTAGGTAGCAGGAGTTAGGTAGATATAAAATTGGGTTGTGGTGGCTACTTTCAACACAGGGAACTCCTTCTAACATTCATGCTATTATTCATTATAATATGCAAAAGATTTAGTAAAAAAGCTAAATAAAACCATTAGGAATAGTTTGAATTCATTGATGCCAATCCAATACGAACATTCAAATGACCCCTAAATCTCAAAAGAATACAATATAATTGAAAACTTAGACACCTTCTCCTATCAACTCCATAAGTCCAAGATGTCCTTAAAATACTATCAAAACAACATTATCAAATCACACTATAGAAATGAATTTATAATCTAAGTCTATTCCTAGAATGAATATGATTAATAAGCATATAAATAGATATCCAATCAATAGAGCATGAAAAATGTATTATTGCATTTCATTGACAAGATACAACAAAAATCATAGATGTTTTCATTAAATTTGAAGTAGATCCATGTACATAATGTTTAGAATGCATAATGGTGAAAAACATGGTGGATTTGATCTTAAAATAGGGAAGACATATACATTATGCTCTCAGAGTTTGATAATGGCTGTACAAATGCAACCACCTTAGCAAGAGAGAAAAAACACATGACAACTTGCTGAAAGTTGGACAACTTAAACCCTAGAAATAAAATCAACAACCTAACAAAAACCTATATAAAGAGGATGAAACCTCTTTAATTATAAAAATATCTCACCCAAAATGTTCCTCTAAGATGATCTAGCTGGAAGATACCTTTGATCATGCTTGGAAGCTCATGCTCTTATAAGGAAATGATTCTAGCAACTTCTTGTCCATGTAATGATGAAAATTTGATAACCAACCTTTGATCTCCTTGTCTAGAAATTCATTTCACTTGAGATTGAGGGATAATATTATTTTGGGAGCAAAACAAACTCTTGTCTTCATGTCTAAATGCTTTGCCTTGCTCTCTAACTAATAATTTACCTAATTGGAAGCTTGTGGGTGACCTACCAGCTAAAAATCCAATCACTTCTTTCACTACAAATAATAAGGAATGAAATAAGGGAGAGAAGAACAAATAATAGAAGTTTTAGCTAGTCATTTTGTCTCTTTGGTGAGTCAACAGTCATAATCCAAGCTTAAACTTTCCCATAGAGATGAAAATCCCCTAATGGAGTAATGATTTGAGATGCAAACCTCTCTGTTTGGTATCCTCTCATTACATTTTATGCATCTTCATTTTCTTCAATGAAATATTCACCCATATTGCCTTTGTCTTGGAAATAGCATTTGGCTCTTTATTTTTAAATTTTTGCCTTTTAGGGTCAATGCCAAATTTTAACAATGACATATGCACCCCTTTCCCTCCTATGGGATTTTAAAAACTTAATTGTAATGTTAAACTTTTTGGTCCTTGGTAGGATTATGGAAGTCTCTAACACTTTTGAAAGTTACAAATTTTAAAATTACATTTTAACTTTGTGTTTCTACCTAAACATTCCACTAACTTGCATGCTTGCATTGACCTGTAGGATTCAGAGTCTAGAATGTAGATTATAAATTGCAATTGCAAACATATGTTGTATCTCCTACCCAAAGCTCTACTAGGTCCCACACTTTCCTTCACAACCTTCCTCTTACCTTTAATTGTGACTTCCATGTGTTAGGCATGTCAATCTAAGGCATTAACATGTGATTTTTAAGACATTTTCGTAGGTTTTATAAATCAACATGCACAATGGGCTTCAAAAAATTGTTTGCATATTTCAAATTGCAAAACAAAAGTTGTTCTTCATTTAGAAATCCCTATTTTACTTTGGGCCTTGAACCTCTCCACCACTACAACTCTTATAAAATCATATGTTACTTTAGTTTCAAGTTCATTAAATCAATATATGCCCTTTTTATAAGCTAAAAAATGTGTAAATCACAACATTATGCAGCAAGGCAAAATGGTGTAATTTCATCCTTCAGATATTCAATGTCTACTAGTCCTAACATTGGTAGGTATGAAGCATAAACCATACTATCTACCTTGGAAACAAACTTGAGACTTGCTAATGCTCTTCTACGGACATCACTAGATTCATCATGCAAATAAGATACCAAGAAAGGCAAAAGTTCAAAAAACCCATAAGGGCTTGAATAGTGTGATTGTGTTTCATAAGATAGAAGATATCTTAGAGCCTTTATCACACTTTTAGGGATATGGACCTTCTCATCTTTCCATCTATTTTTAAGGAAATCAACAACTGTGGGGAATGACCCCAAAGCACATATATGCACAACACTAAGCCAAAACATTGCCAACAAACTAATAAATATTCCATGTCAAGCAACCAATGACTATGATGGAATTAAAATTAAAAGCATGCCCAATAGGCTAATTATCTCTCTACCTTCTAAATACCAAGAAATAATACCAATTTCTTTTGCAATTAAAACCCTGACCTAATTATCATTCAATTGTAAAAATTATTGAAGCACTATGATAACATAGATAATAAAAGATCTAGATACACTTTTTCCAACATACTTAAGTACATCTAAAAGTGCAACTAGTATAGACTCAACTTTACCCTTAGATGCTACCCATCTTTGACCCACGCTCATATGATTTAGACAAGTCTTTAAAGAAAACTCAATTTTACCAAAGTTTCATTGAACTATTTCAAAGGTAGTCATAATAGTGTTAAAAATGATTCATTATGAGTCACTAGTTAGCCTTCATGGGACTCAAGTTATCTTCATGAATTTATCTCTCAACCTATTGAAGACATGCATACTTTGATGCCTCCAACTAGATGTTTAAACCCTACATACTCTTTATACATCCATGGGATTCAAACATACAACTATAATTTTGCATTTCATAAGTTTTGGAATTTTAAATGTAATTTAGAAATTGTAATTTAAAAGATTGTATTCCCTAGTTATGTCTCCATTTGTTATCTCCACCATCAAGGTTTGTCATTGGTTTTTAGTTTACAAGTTGTAATTATAAATGTATGTTTCCTTTTCTGCCCCAAGCTCCATCGTGGACTTGCAAACTTCAAAACTTGGAAAACATTTTGTAATTAACAACTTCCAAAGTTACAAATGCACATTGTGATATTTGCCAAAATCCCTTCCTACCTTTCCCTTTGAGACTTTCCATGTAGACTATACCTTTGTCATGGGTTTCAAAGTCTCAAGTGTAATTTACAATTTGAAAATGCAAACTTGTACTTTGGCTTTGTTTTCCTACTTAGAATTCCATCATCGAATTTGGGAACTTTACCCACATGTTGTAACTTACAATTAAAGACATGCTTGGTGACATTATTTTCCCCACTCACATTTATATAGACTTTCACTTTGAGACATTCCACATGGGCATTACCTTTATCATGGGTTTCACAATCTTAAATGTAATTTGTAAATTGCACATGCAAACTTGTACTTTGGCTTTGTTTTCTTGCTTGGGAATTCCATGAACTGCCATAAAAACTCAAAAAAACAAAGGTAAACTAATAAAAATTGATTAAGAGGATCTAAGAATGAACACATGATGAAAAATGACAAAAGGAACTGTACAAACAAAGCCCAACATAAAAGTGCCATAAAATAACATAACTATACACTATACATTACTATACACAAACATGGACTAAGTCAAGTAAATGTTTTAGATATTTGCCATTAACTAGTAGCTCCAATATCTCACCATCCAAGTCGAAGAAGGTGTGTTCCCCAATCTGGCAGTAAATGGAATAGGGGCCCATCTACAAGGCATCAAATTTACCATGCTTGATTTTCTCTTCATGTTTGTTGTCCGAAATAAAAACCAGATCTCCTACTTGAAAATTTATTGGAGTGACCTTTCTATCGAATATTCTTTTCAATCTTTCCTTGAACATTAGGTGTCTCTCATGAGCTTCTCTTCTAGTTTCATCAAGCTCAACAATCTGGTTAATTTTGCTTTCATAGTGGTTGATTTCATCATCTTTTTCTATCTATTGCATGAAATGATAGGTTGGAAAATGCAAATTCATAGGCAAAAGAGCTTGAGATCTATAAACAATATCAAAAGGGTTTTTCTTGTAGCTCTCTTAAGCATAATCCTATCAGCCCATAAGGCAAATTTCAGCTATTCACCCCACTTATTCTTGTTAATTTCTAAAGTTATAATGATTTTGAGCAAGTTATTATTAATAGATTCTGCTTGCCCATTCCCCTCAGGGTTATAATTGGAAGCATGCATTAACATGATCCCATACTCTTTGCAAAATGCCATCAAAGGTTTAACTTTGAAAATCATGGCATTATCAATAATTACCTTGACAGACACACCAAATCTACAAATAATCTAGTTCAACATAAATTCCATGATCACCTGGTGTATGGCCTTCTTTATAGGGTTTTCTTCAACCCATTTTGTGAAGTAATCAATTCAAACCAATATCCACCTGTGTCCAATGCTTAATGAATCAGTGATCTCCCTAATGAAGTCCATTCCCCATTGTTTAAATGAGCCTTCAATTGTTGTAGGTTACAAGGGGAAAGAACCAAAAGCTTTCAATCTTATAGTAAAGCACTGAAATTTTTCATATTTTCTAGCTTTTTGTGTAACATCCTTAAATAGTGATGACCACCAATAACCATCTCTCATAATTTTATGAGCTGTGATTTTAAGTGCAAAGTGACCATTGCATACTCCATTGTGAAAGTCTTCAATTAAGTCAGTAGTTTCTTCATCTACTAGGCATCTTAGGAGAACCTTATCTAGATAATTCCATGCCAGTCCATTTCCAGTCAATAGATATTTATGGGATACAAGTTTGAGAGTTTTACTTTAATTCTTATCCAAGTCAGGGGACAATTCAAACTTTTCAAGTAGTAAACAATGTACTTATACCACAGAGACATGCTAATTCTATTCAAAGAATCATCAATATTGAAACTAACATTATTTACCTTAATAGCTTGCAAATTATTTTCAGCCATAAACTCTTCTAAACCCATCCCTCTCACCATCTTGGTGGTGTGGATCTTGATGTCATACTCTTACAACTTGTTGACGCACCTATACCTCTTGCTTAATATTTTAATTTAAGTTAAGATGTCCTTCACCATTGTATATGGGGCATATGTAATAGTCTTTAAACTCAGAATGTAGGGTCTGAACATCTTAACAACTTTTAATAGGGCAAAAGCTTGTTTTTCCATGATTATATAATTCAGTTCAGATCCTTGGTAGCTTTTCTAAAGAAAACCATGGGTTGTTTGTGACCATCATCATTATTTTGTAATATGACAACAACTACAATACTTTGTAATGAAAAAGAGAATATTTGAAACTCTCTAGTGTAATTAGGGATGGCCAAGATAGGGGAATATTTTAAGGCTCCTTTGATGTCATTGAAAGATTGCACGACCATCTCCTCCCACTTGATGGGTTGGTCTTTCCTTAACATAGAAGTAATAGGTAGAGTGATCTCTACAAAATTAGACACAAACCTTCTTACAAATTTGATTTTTCCATAGAAGGATTGAATTCCCTTCTTGGACTATGGGATAGGCACTTTGTCAATGAATTCTACTCTATCCACATCTATCATGACACCATCTTTAGACACTATATGTCCTAGCATCTTGGATTTTGTTCTCTGAAGTGAGATTTCTTTGGATTAAGGGAAATGCCAAATTCCCTCCATCTAAAGAACAATTTTTCTAGATGATCTAAATGTTATTTTCTATTTTTGGAGTACATTATAATATCATCTTGATACACCACAATAAACTTGTTAATTAACCCTACAAAAGTGACATCCATAGCTCTTTAAAACATTATACTAGCATTCATTAATGCAAAAGGCATCTTCAGGTAGACATAAGTGCCCCAAGGTGTTATAAATACAGTCTTGGGTCTCTTAGATTCTTTTACCACAACTTGATTATACCCTAAGAAACCATCTAATGTGGACAAAATCTTTGATCTTATAACACTTTGTAATAGGTTATCCATATTAGGTAAGGGTAATTATCCTTAAAATTTATTCAAATTTATAAAATCCACACACAAGTGGATGTTACCAATTTTATTTCTTACAAGGTTTTTCCACCCATAATGAATATCTGATGGGCTGAATAATCCCACCATCCTTTAGCTTCTTCAACTCTTCTTGTATATTAGTAGCTAAGATGGGGTTGATAGGTCTCTACTTTTGCCTAAAAGGTTTGCTGTCAAGCTGTAATGGGATTACATGTTGAAACAAATCCTCTCTATACACTTTCAATTAGAAATAAGACCAAGCCAAACATTCTTGGTAATTTTTTAGCAACTGCATGTAGGCTTGTTTCTCTTTTGCACTTAAGTGAGTACCTAGCCAGACCTTCCTTGGATTTTTGTGAGAGCCCAAATTGCATTCAGTCACATATTTTGAGATAAAAATATCTTGAGTTTTAATTCTTTTGGTTGATTCAAAAGTTTCTAAACTCACCAATCCCATATGGATAGTGTTTGTCTTCAACTATATTATATCCTTCCCAAACAAGGTTTTTTTCCCATCATAGGTTTTAACCATGGATTTCAAGTCTATAACCTAATCTTGAAATTCAACTTCACAATTAAGACACCTTATAATCTGATCATCATCATAAAAAACTTGTCAATTATGAATGTTGTCTGGGACTGAAGGCTTAAAAAGCACCTCCACTTGATATTGATAGTGAGGGTTCATATTTTCACTTTCAAATTGAGCACCCAACCTTGCAAGTCTATCATATTCTTCATTGAAAATTCTATCATGATAAAAAATATTGAAAGCATCAAATAATTCTAACAAATCCCATACAAAATTTTTATACTATTTCAACCTTTTATTCTTAGTGGCATAAGCATTTTGGACATGCTTAACCACTAACTTAGAATCACCCTTTACATTCAGAATTGTAATTCCATGTTCATGAGAAATTCTCAAACCAAGCAAGAGTGTCTCATACTCTGAAATGTTGTTAGTGCACTTGAAGGACAACTGGAAAAAAAACTTGAAAGATTTATTGTTGGGGGCATACAAGACAACCCCAAATCCATTTTCAAGAATGGAAAAGCCCCATCAAAAGACATTCTCTAAATGTCACCACTTTCTTTGTTAGGTTCAACACTAAGAATAGATGGTTGTTTGATAGAATATAAATTCCCAATGAAGCTACCCAACTTCACATCAATTTACAACAATTCATTTAGATCTTGTTTCAAATCTTCAAGTACATGTAATATCATAGGTTCCCTATGAAGTTATACCATCTTACCCTCCAAAGGAATGGTGGCATAAGAAATGTCCATCTAAACATTACCACCCATGCTGGCAATCCATTTTATTGATAGCATCATCCCCCACTTGGGAGGACAATCCACAACTACCATGCCTATGTTTAGAAAATTACTTGGATAAACTATTAACTGCACTACCATTCCTTTAAAGTATCCAATAATCGGTACCTACCATGGGTCCATGGCATATCACTTGTCAAAATTTGATGTGAGTTTTACTCCAAGCTCATTTAAGACACCTAGGGGCATCACATTGTAAAACACTCCAAAATCAAACATGTAGTTGTGAACAATTAAACCATTAATTAGTAGGGTAGTATAAAATGGGTCAACATCCAACTAACTCTCTATCAATGTAGTCCCCAAATAAACCTCTAAAGCTGGTTCAATAGCTTCATCTAACTCTTCATTAACATCTGGGGGTATTGGGGGTAAAGTAATTTCATTGGAAGTTGTATTCTCATTAAATTCTAAATACTCAAATGCCCTCTTCCTATTTTATGACATTCATAACAATTCAACAAGTGGCATAGTGATCTTTAATTGGCTCAATACTTGGTCCATATCATATACACTATATTGAGGAAGGGGATTATTAGGAGGAATGGTAACAACACCCTCAACTAGAATATAATTATTCAAAGTCATAGGTGGAATAATATGGGATGAACTAACATTCCTAACAAAATTTTTCAAGGGTGTATTTATTCTTACATCATTCATACCCTTAGGAATACTGGATAGAATAGGTTCTCTATTATTGGTTAAAGTACCTCTCTATTTGATAACTTTGGAAGCAGGTAATGGTTTGGAAGGAATAAGGATGTCTCTAGTTTTCTTAACTTACTTATGTTTATCCCCTACCCTTGGATCAATAGGGGTAGTCTCTTGAATAACAACACCTTGTTTCCTACTTCTTAGATTATATTCTTTCTCTTGTAAAATTGTTGCATTAATTAACAACTACCTATCCTCAATTGAAGGAATTCCCCCATCATACTTTTTAATCATTGTGGATCTTAAAAATTCAAAGTCATGATTGGGTAATTCATATGCTTGTGTCATATTTACATCACAAAAAGATTCAAAAGTTGGGACACATACCTTTTTAACTACACTCCAAAATTGATCAACAATAGTAGCAATCAACAACTTTGTAGAGGCAAACATTTTACTTTGAGAGATTTGACAGTCAAGCATCAAAATATCATCATATTCATATGTAGACTTAGCTTCCTCTATATATTCATCAATTATTTTAGTAATATCATAATAGGATGGGGGAGGAGGCACATATCACACTAATCAATGTCAAATCACAATTTACGACATTAACTTTGGCATTCAATGGATCAAGAACTTCCTTTCTAGCTCCTTTATTCTGATTTATATCATTTTGGGTAAGTCTCTTCCCTCTATCATTATCTCAATTTTGGAAAGAGGGTCTCCCTTGTGCTTGATTCTAGTTTTGAGTTCTCTCCTAACTAGAAGATCTATGAGGGATCCCCTTCTCAGTTCTAGCCAACTTGTGTGACATATCCTTGACAACTGTTACCAAAGTTTTCACAATTTCCTCAAGGTTGGCTGTCCTATTGGACCAAATATTTTTAGCATTAATCAAATTCACATAAACCCTCTTGTTTAAATTATTTCTCACAACCTTTATGTTATTTTCAATTTGGATGGCCATGTTAAATGCCAACCTCAATTTTGTGGGAGCCTTATCTCTCAAGTAGTATGCAACCTTCTTGTCAAAGGCATCACAATATTTGATCAAGCAAGTGGTATCACTAAGCCTAACATTTTTAGGCACCCTCATCATAGTATTATTAAACCTTGTATTGAATTACTACACACATTCATTAGGGTTCTTATTTTGCTTTCAAATTCTTCTAGGAGGAATCTAGGGTCAATTTTATCACCATATTATATTTTGAAAACATTCTTCATTTCTTCCCATGAATCTATACATCCATGGGGAAGGGAGTTGAACCACTCACATACATCTTATTCTAGTGTGTGCACAAATAAATTAATGCAAACATACTCATTCTCAACCTCATAATATTTAATTATGATATGAAAAGCCCTCAAATGCTACTCACTAGTCACTGCATTATTCCCTTGAAACTTAGGGAGTCGATTCCTTACCTCATTTAGAAATTCATTGGGGTAACCTTACATTTCATCAAAATTAATAGGTCTGAATCTTGAAATCTTGAATTTAGGACACTCATTCTCTTCCTGATCTCTATGCCTCATGATTGGTTCAATGGTGGGTTAAAGATCATTTGGTAAAGTGTTGTGAGGGGGTGAGTGAGGTGGACTTGGGGGATCAAACCTATGAGGAGATTCAACTAGTTGAGAAGGTGATGGGTAATAAATATGTCTATAAGGCTCTAAGTTATTAGGATAGTTATGATAATATTTAATTAAAGGAAGTTCAACAAAAAAAAGTTTAAGTGTACCAAAATTTTGATAGTCTAGACACTCCTTTCCAACAGAACTTTATCCTTTAATTGGCCTCCAAATTTGTCTCTTTCTTTTATGATGAAACTTAACTCAGAGACAAGATGCTTTGATGAGTCACATTTAAAGGAGGATCTCAGTTCTTCTAGTTTTGTAAACAAAAGAACATTCAAAACTTAAGATATTCAAAATAGGCACTAATCTTTTAAAAACTAGATACAATGTTAGAGTCATCATTAGAATAATTTTTTTAGAATAGAATAAATTTCAAACAGAGAGTGATACATTTATAAATCATACTTTGTTGTAATCAATGATGAGATATAAGAAAAAAGATACAATAAAATTTAGATTCATGTTCAAAAGGGAAAATCACTTTAAAACATGAACAAATAACTAATTATTTGCCAAAATTTTTGGTAACACAAGTACCAAGGATCTTTACCCAATAATGACACCAATCGTCTGTTGCTACCCAATTGTAAACCTCTTGGATTCAGCCTTTCACACTTGATAAGATGGAAAACATATATGATAAACCCAAATTATGTTGTTATAGCCAGGGAAGTGTTTAACATTTGGATGGACTAAATGCAAATAATGATTGGAAGACATTAATAGAGGGTATGGTTAGTTCCCTACTACTTCTAAATCTACCTGAACTAAGGTGAGAGGAACTATGGGTAGCTTAATTATGAGGAGTGATATAATAGTTCAATCTCTAAGGGATTATCGACACATAAACATAAATATGATTAGAGCATAACCAAAACTGCACAGTCCACTCAGGAAGAGTTGTCACACAGAGTAGGCAAATGCTTCTAAATCAGACACATGATACTAAAGAAAAATGAGAGGGTGATTGCAACCTTCATTTATAAAAAGCCTTTTGATAACTAAGGTCAAAATAGAAGAATACAATTCTATTCTTCAAGGACCAATTATAGACACATTTTAGATATGTAAGATTCATGCATCTATAGGAAAATAACACTTAAGATATTAAACATGTATTATTTACAAAGGTAGGGTAGGTAGGATGAGTTAGGTAGATATAAAATTTGGTTGTGGTGGATACTTTCAACATAGGTAACTCCTTCTAACATCCATGCTATTATTCATTACAATATAAAAAAGATTAAGTAAACAAGCTAAAGAAAACCATTAGGAATAGTGCATTCATTGCTGCTAATCCAATGCAAACATTCAAATGACCGCTAAATATCTAAAGTATACACTGCAATTGAAAACTCAAGAACCTTTTCCTATCAACTCCATAAGTCTAGGATGTCCTTAAAAGACTATCAACACAACATTCCCAAATCATAGTGAAGAAATGAATTTATAATTTTAGTTTATGCCCATAATGAATACCATTAATAAGCGTAAAACTAGATATCCAATCAACAGAGCATGAAGAATGTATTATTGTATTTCATTGACAAGATACAAAAAGAATTATAGATTTTTTCATTAACTTGAAAGTAAATCCATGTACATAATATTTAGAATGCATAACAATGGTGAAAAGCATGGTGGATTTGATCTTGAAATAGGGGAGACATATACATTATGCTCTCAGAGTTTGCTAATGGTTGTATAGATGCAATCACCTTAGCATGAGAGACAAAACATACAACAAATTTTTGAAATTTGGACAAATTAAACCCTAGAAATAAAATAAACCACCTAACAACAAAATTTGTAAAGAGGAAAAACCCTCTTTACTTTTACAAATCTCTCACCCAAAATATTCCTTTGAGATGCTCTAGCTGGAAGATGCCTTTAATGACACTTGGAAGTTCATGCTCTTACAAGAGAATGATTTTGGAAAATTCTTATCCATGTAATGATGAATATTTGATAGCCAACCTTTGATCTCCTTGGATGGAAATTCATTGCAATTGAGGTTGAGGGAGAATATTCCCTTGGGAGCAAAACAAACTCTTGTCTTCATGTGTAACTACTTTGCCTTGCTCTCCAACTAATAATTTTCCCAATTGGAAGCTTGTGGGTGACCTACCAGCTAAATATCTAGTCACTTCTCTCCCTACAAAGAATAATGAATGAAATAAGGGAGAGAAGAACAATGAATAGAAGTTTTGGGTAGTCATTTTGTCCATTTGGCGAGTCAACAGTCATATCCCAAGCCTACACTTTCCCACAAAGATGAAAATCACCTGATAGAGTAATGATTTGAGATGAAAAACTCTTTATTTGGTATCCTCTCATTGCATTTTATGCTTCTTCATTTTCTTTGATGAAATCTTCACCCATATTGCCTTTGTCTTGGAAATGGCACTTAGCTCCTTGTTTTTACCTTTTTGCCTTTTGAGGTTAATGCCAAATTTTAACAATGACATATACACCCATTTTCCCTTTTGTGGCATTTTAAAACCTATTTGAAATGTTACAATTTTTAGTCCTTGGCGGGATTCCAAAAGTATCTAACACTTTTGCAACTTGAAAATTTTAAAAATTGCATTTTCACTTTGTATTTATGCCTAAATTTTTTGCTTACACACTTGCATTAACCTAGAAGATTCAGAGTCTGGAATGCAGATTACAATTTTCAATTGTAAACATATGTTACATCTCCCACTCAAAGCTCCATCAGGTCCCACACTTTCCTTTACATCCTTCCACTTACCTTTGATCATGAATTCCATGTGGTAGGCATGTCAATCTAAGACATTAACATATGATTTTTAAGACATTTTCATAGGTTTTATAAATTAACATGCATAGTGGGCCTAGGACATTTGTTTGCATATTTTAAATTATAAAACAAAATTTGTTCTTCGCTTAGAAATCCCTACTATACTTTGGGCATCAAACTTATCCACCACTACAACTCTTTTGAAATCATATATTCCTTTAGTTTCAAGTTCATTAAATCAATCTATGCCCTTTTTGTAAGCTAAAAAATGTGTAGAGCATAATGTTATGCAACAAGGCATAATGGTGTACTTTCATCCTTCAAACATTCAACATTTACTGGTCCCAACATTGGTAGGTATGAAGTAAAAACCATACTATCTACCTTGGAAATAGAATTGAGACTTGCTAATGCTCTTCTATGCACATCACTAGAGTGGTCACGTAAATAAGATACCAAGAAAGCAAATGTTAAAAAAACCTAAAAGGGTTTGAATAATGAGACTGTGATTCATAGGATAGAAGATATCTTAGAGCCTTTGTCACACTTTCACAAAGAGGGACCTTATCATCTTTCCATCTATTTTTAAGGTAATCAACAATTGTGGGGAATGACCCTAAAGCACATATATGAGTCTCAAGTGTGATTTTCAAATTGAAAATGCAAACTTTCACTTTGTCTTTGTTTTCCTACTTAGAATGTCTGCCATCAGGTTTGGGAACTTTACACACATATTGCAAATTATAATTAAAAGCATACTTGGTGACATTGTATTTCCTACTCAAATTTCCATAGACTTTCATTTTGAGATGTTCCACGTGAGCATTACCTTTATTGTGCATTTTAGAGTCTCAAGCACAATTTATAAATTGCACATGCAAACTTGTACTTTGGCTTTGTTTTCCTACTTGGGAATTCCACCAACCCCTATGGAAACTCAAAAAAATAAAGGCAAATTGATAAAAATAGATGAGGAGGATTTGATAATGAAAACATGATGAAAAATGACAAAAGGAACTATACAAATAAAATTGAACACAAAAGTACCATAAAACAACATTATTATACACTATACATTACTATACACAAACATGGACTTAGTCAAGGAAATGTTTGAGATATTTTCCATTAACTATCAGCTACAATATCTCATCACCCAAGTCTCTTAAGAATAAGGTGTGTTACCCAATCTGATAGTTAATGGAATAGGGGCCCATCTACAAGGTATCAAAATTTTCATGCTTGCCTTTCTCTTCATGTTTGTTGTCCCAAATTAAATCCAGATCACGTTTCTATCAAATATTCTTTTGAGTCTTTCCTTGAACTTTAGGTGTCTCTCATGAACTTCTCTTCTATTTTAATCAAGCTCAATAATTTGGTCTATTCTACTTTCATAGTGGTTGATTTCATCATCTTCTTCTAGTTGTTGTATGAACTAATAGGTTGGAAACTGCCAATTCATAGACAAAATAACTTGAGCTCTATAAACAAGCTCAAAATGGGTTTTGCGTATAGCTCTCTTAGGCATAATCTTATCAGCCCACAAGGTAAATTTAAACTATTGACCCCACTTCCAATTTTTAGCTTCTAAAGTTCTTCTAATGATTTTGAGAAAGTTCTTATTACTAGATTTTGATTGCCCATTCCCCTAAGGGTTGTAATTGTAAGCTTAAGTTAACATGATCCCATACTCTTTGTAAAATGAAACCAAAGGTTTAACTTTAAAACTCATGGCATTATCAACAATTACCTTGATAAGCACACCAAATCTATGAATAATCTGATTTAACAAAAAGTCCATGATCACCTGGTGTGTGGTCTTCTTTATAGGGTCTACCTTAGCCCATTGTGTGAAGTAATCAATTGTAACCAATATCCATCTATTTTTAATGCTTGATGAATCAGTTATCTCCCTAACTAAGTCCATTCCCCATTGTCTAAATGGGCCTTTAATCATTGTAGGTTGGAAGGGGAGAGAACCAAAAGCTTTCAATCTTTCAGTAAATTATTGACATTTCTCATAATTTCTTATTTTTTGTGAAACATCCTTGAATAATGATAACCACCAATAAATAGCTCTCAAAATTTTATGAGTTGTGACTTTAGGTGCAAAGTGACCACCACATACTTCATTATAAAAGTCTTCAATTAAATTGTCAGTTTTTTCATCTACCAAGCATCTTAGGAGAACCCCATCTAGATTATTCAATGCTAGTCCATTTTTAGCTAAGAGATATTTTTGGTATACAAGTTTGAGAGCTATCCTTTGATTCTTATCCAAGTCAGGGGGATAATTCAAACTTTATAAGTAGTAAACTATGTCCTTATACCACAAAGACATGATAATTCTATTCAAAGAATCATTAATATTGAACCAACATTGTTTACCTTAATAACTTGAAAATTGGTCTCAACCATTAGCTTGTCTAAACCCATCCCTCTCACCATCTTGGTGGTGTGGATCTTGATGTCATACTCTTAAAACTTGTTGACCCACCTTCACCTCTTGCTTGATACTTCAATCTGAGTCAAGATGTCCTTCACCATTAAATGTGGGACATATGAAACATCTTTGAACTTAGAATGGAGGGTCTGAACATTTGAACATCTTTCAATAGGGTAAAATCCTATTTTTCCATGATTGTATAATTTATTTTAAATCCTTGATAGCTTTTCTAAAGAAATCTATGGGCTATGCGTGACCATCGTCATTCTTTTGCAATAGGATAACATCTATAGTACTTTGTGATGTAAAAGAGAATATTTGAAACTCCCTAGTGTAATCAGGTCTAGCCAAGATAGGGGAAGACTTTAAGTCTCCTTTCATGTCATTGAAATATTGCATGAATTTTTCATCCCACTTGATGGTTTGGTCTTTCTTTATCATGAAATTAATAGGTAGAGTGATCTCTACAAAATTATACACAAACCTTGATTTATCCAAAGAATAACTGAATTCCCTTCTTGGACTGTGGGATAGGCACTTTGTCAATGGATTTCACTCCATCCAGGTCCATCATGACACCATATTTAGACAATTTATGTCTTAGCAACTTGGCTTTTTGTACTCTGAAGTGACATTTCTTTGGATTAAGGGAAATGCCAAATTGCCTCCATCAAAGGAACACTTTTTCTAGATGCCCTAAATGTTCTTTTATATTTTTGGAGTACATTGTAATATCATCTTGATACAAATCCATAAACTTGGTAATTAACCCTACAAAAGTGACATCCATAATGTTGCATTGGCATTTATTAACCTAAAAGGCATCCTCATGTAGACATAAGTTCCAGAAGTCATTGTAAATGTAGTTTTGGGTCTCTCATATTCTTTTACCACAACTTGGTTATACCCTAAGAAACCATCTAATGTGGACAACATCTTTGATCCTATAACACTTTTCAAGAGGTTATCCATATTAGGCAGGGGTAATTATCCTTCAAAGAAGCTTTATTCAAAATTTTTAAATCCACACACAAGTAGATGTCACCATTTTTCTTTCTTACAGGGACTAAATTTTCCACCCATGATGAATATTTGATGCTCTAAAAAATCCCACCTTACCTTAGTTTTTTCAACTCTTCCTGCATCTTGGTGGCCAAGATGGGGTTGATAGGTCTCTATTTTTGCTTGAAATGTTTGCTATCAAGATAAAATGAGATGACATGCTGAAACAAATCATCTCTATACACTTTCAATTTGAAATAAGACCAAGCCAAATAATTATGGTACTTCTTTAGCAGCTGTATGTAGGCTTGCTTCTCTTTTGCACTTAAGTGAGTACCTAGCTATACCTTGGATTTTCTTAAGATCCCAAATTATATTCAGTCACATATTTAAAGATAAAAAGATATCAAGTTTTAATTATTTTTGATGCATCAAATGATACTCCATAACTCACCAATCCCCTAGGGATAGTGTTTGCCATCAACTGAATTATATCCTTCCCAAACAAGGATTCTTTCACATCATAGGTCTAAACCATAGATTCTAAGTCTATCATCTGATCTTGAAATTTAGCTTCATAATTAAGAAACCTTATAATATGATCATCATCATTAAAAAATTATGAATGATGAATGTTGTCTAGGACTAAAGGTTTGACAAGCACTTCCACTTAATATTGATAGTGAGGGTTCATATTTTCACTTTCAAACTAAGCATCCAACCCTGCAAGTCTATCAGCTTCTTAATTGAAACTTTTATCATGATAAAAAATATTGAAAGCATCAAAGAATTATACCAAATCCCATACAACACTTCTATACTATTTCAACCTTTTATTCTTGGTGGCATAAACATTTTAGACTTGCTTAACCACTAAATCAAAATCACCCTTTACAATTAGACTTATAATTCCATGCTTATGGGCAATTATTAAACCAAGCAAGAGTGCCTCATACTTTGAAATGTTTTTCATGCACTCGAAGGATAAATTAAAATAAAACTTGAGATATTTATTATTGGGGGCATAGAATACAACCCCAACTCCATTTACAAGATTGGAACAAGCCCCATCAAAAGCCATTCTACAAACATCACCACTTTCTTTGTCAAGTCAACACCAAGAACAACTAGTTTTTTGACATAATATACATTCCTAATGATGCTACCCATCTTGACATCAATGTACAACACTTCATTTAGAGCTCATTTCATACCTTCAAGTATATGTAACATGTTAGGTTCCCTATGAAGTTTGACCATCTTACACTCTAAAGGAATGGTGGTGTAAGAAAGGTCCATCTGAACACTGCCACCCATGATGGAAGCCCATTTTATTGACAACGTCTCCCACTTAGGAGGATAATCCACAACTACCACGTCTATGTTTAGAATTTTTTTGAGGTGAATTGATAATTACACTACCAGTCTTTTAAATTCTCCAACAATCGGTACCTCCCATGAGTTTATGACATAACACTTACAAAAATTTGATGTTATTTTTACTCCAAGATCATTTAAGACACCCAAGGGCATCACATTATAAGAGGCTCTAGAACTAAACATGTAGTTGTGAACAATTAAACCATTAACTAGTAGGGTGGTATAAAATGGGTCAATATCTAACTGTCTCTCTATCAATGTAGTCCCTAAATAAACCTGCAGAGCTGGTTCAAAAACTTCATTTGAATCTTCATTGTCATCCAGGGGTGTTGGGACTAAAGTAATTTCATTAGCAACTATATTATCATTAAATTCCAAATACTCAAATGCTCTCTTCATATGTTATGGTATTCATATCAATTCAACAAGTGGCACAATGATATTTAATTGGCTTAATACTTGGTACATATCACATAAACTGTATCAAGGAAGGGGAGTATTAGGAGGAAAGGTAATAACACCCTCAACTAGAATACAATCATTTAAAGTCATACGTGGAACAATATGGGATGAACTAGCATTCCTAGCAATATTTTTCAAGGGTTGATTTATTATTACATCATTCATACCCTTAGGAATACTGGTAGGTTCTCTATTCTTGGCTAGAGCATCTCTCTGTTTGACAAATTGGGAAGTAGGTGCTAGTTTGTAAGGAATAGGGATGTCTATAGTTTTCTTGAATTCTTTATGTTTATCCCTTGTTGTTGGATAAACAAGGGTAGTCTTCTGAATAGCATCACCTTGGTGCCTACTTCTCATACTATATTATTTATCTTGGGCAATTGTTGCATTAATTAACAGTTGCCTATCTTCAACTGAAGGAATTCCCCCATTATACTTTTTAATCATCATGTATTAAAAATTCAAAGTTATGATTGGGTAATTCATATGCTTATGCCATATTTACTTCAAAAAAAAATTCCCAAATCATAGTGTAGAAAGAAATTTACAATCAAAGTCTATTCCCATAATGAATACCATTAATAAGCATAAAACTAGATATCCAATCAATAGAGCATGGCAAATATATTATTGCATTTAATTGACAATAAAAAAAATCACAGATGTTTTCATTAACTTGAAAGTAAATCCATGTACATAATGATAAAAATGCATAACAATGGTGAAACATATGGTGGATTTGCTCTTGAAATAGGGGAGAGATATACATTATGCTCTCAGAGTTTGTTAATGGCTATATAGATGTAACCACCTTAGCAAGAGATACAAAACACAACTTTCTGAAAGTTGGACAACTTAAACCCTAAAAAGAAAATCAACAACCTAAAAACAACCTCTATAAAGAGGATAAACCCTCTTTAATTATATAAATATCTCACCTAAAATATTCCTCAGAGATGTTCTAGCTAGAAGATGCCTTTGATCATGCCTAGAATCTCATACTCTTGTAAGGGAATGATTCTGGTAACTTCTTGTCCATGTAAAGATGAAGATTTGATAACCAACCTTTTATAACCTCAGTTGGAAATGTGTTACACTTTAGCTTGAGGGAAAATATTCCCTTGGGAGCAAAACAAACCCTTGTCTTAATGTGTAAATGCTTTGTCTTGCTCTCCAACTAATCAATTTCCCAACTGGAAGCTTGTGGGAGAGATTTTAGGTAAATATCTAGTCACTTATTTCCCTATAAAGAATAAGGAATGAAATAAAGGAGATAAGAACAAAGAATAGAAGTTTTGGCTAGATATTTTGTCCATTTATCCAGTCAATAGTCATATGCCAAGCTTGTATTTGCCCACAGAGATGAAAATCACCTGATAGAGTAATGATTTAAGATGAAAACCTCTTTGTTTGGTATCCTCTCATTTCATTTTATACATATTCATTTTCTTCGATGAAATCTTCACTCATATTTCCATTGTCTTGGAAACAACACTTGGCTCTTTGTTTTTACCTTTATGCCTTTTGAGGTCAATGCAAAATTTTAACAATGAAATATGCACCCCTTTTCCTTCCCATGGGATTTTAAAACCTATTTGTATTGTTATACTTTTTGGTCCTTATTGAGATTTCAAAAGTCTTTAACACTTTTTTAAGTTATAAATTTTAAAATTACATTTAAACTTTGTGTTTATGCCTAAAATTTATGCTGACTTGCACAATTGCATTGACCCATAGGATTCAGAGTCTGGAATGCAGATTATAATTTGTAATTGCAAACATATGTTGCATCTCCCACCCAAAGCTCTACCAAGTCCCACACTTTCCTTCACAAACTTCCACTTACCTTTGATCATGACTTTCACATAGTAGGCATGTCAATATGAGACATCAATAAGTTATTTGAAGACATTTTTGTAGGTTTTATAAATCAACATGCATAACAAGCTTCAAACATTTGTTTACATATTACAAATTATAGAACAAAAGTTGTTCTTTGCTTAGAAATACTTGATGTACTTTGGGCCTCAAACCTCTCCACCACTACAGATCTTCTAAAATTATATGTTCCTTTAATTTCAAGTTCATTAAATCAATCTATGCCCATTTTTTAAGATGAAAAATGTGTAGAGCACAACATTATGTAGCAAGGCAAAATGGTGTACTTTCATCCTTTAGACATTCAATGGTTACTGGTCCCAACATTGGTAAGTATGAAGCATAAACCATACTATCTACCTTGGCAACAAACTTAAGACTTGCTAATGCTCTTCTGCACACATCACTGAAGTCATCACACAAACATAATACCAAGAAAGGCAAAAGCTTAGAAAATTGATAATGACCTAAATAGTGAGATTGTGCTTCATAGGATAGAAGATATCTTAGAGACTTTGTCACACTTTTACAGATAGGGACCTTATCATCTTTCCATCTATTTTTAAGGCAATAAAAAACTATGGGGAATTACCCCAAAGCACATATATGAGCAACACTGAGCCTAAACATTGTCGATAAACTAAGAAATGTTCCATGTCAATTAGCCAATGAATATGATGGAACTAAAATTGAGAGCATGTCTAATAGTCTAATTATCTCTCCATCTTCTAAATACTAATAAATAATACCAATTGCTTTTGCAATTGAAACCCTGATCTAATCATCATCTAATTGTAAAAATTCCTAAAAAACTGTGACAACATAGATAATAATAGCTCTAGATACACTTTTTTTAGTTACTTAAGTACATCTGGAAGTGCAACAAGTATAGACTTAACTCCACCCTCAAATGTCACCCATCTTCGATGCATGCTCATATGTTTCAGACAAGGCTTTAAATAAAACTTAATTCTACCAAAGTTTCATCAAACCATTTCAAAGGCAAGCATAATAGTGTAAAAATGCTTCATTATGAGTCATCAATTAGCCTTCACATGGCTCAAGTTGTCTTCATGAAGTCACTGCTCAACCTATTGAATACACATATACTTTTATGCCTCATTTTGGATGTTTGAACCCTACATACTCTATATACATCCACAGGCTTCTGACGTCTAACTATAATTTTGCTTTCCATGAGTTTTGGAGATTCAGATGCAATTTAGAAATTCTAATTTAAAAACTTGCATTCCAAATTTGTGTCTCTATTTGATAGATCTACTATCAAGATTAGGGCATTGCCTTGCATTTTGCAAGTTATAATTACAAATGTATGTTGCCTTTTCCACCCCAAGCTCCACTGTGGACTTATGGAATTTGGAACCTAGAAAACATTTTGCAATTAATAACTTATAAAGTTATAAGTGCACATTGTGATATTTTCCAAAATCCTCACTTGCCTTTCCCTTTGAGACTTTCCACATAGACTATACCTTTGTCATAGGTTTCTAAGTTTCAAGTGCAATTTGTAAATTATAAATGCAAAATTTCACTTTGGATTTGTTTTCCCACTTAGAATGTCTACCGTCAAGTTTGGGAACTTTACCCACATATTAAAAATTAAAATTAAAAACATGCTTGGTGACATTGTTTCCATGCTCACATTTATATGGACTTTCACTATGAGATGTTCCACATGGTCCTTACCTTTATCACAGGTTTTAGAATCTCAAGTGTAATTTACAAATTACACATGCAAACTTGTACTTTTGCTTTGTTTTCCTACTTGGAAAATCCACCAAGGAAACTCAAAAAAATAAAAGAAAACTGACAAAAATAGATTAGGAGGATCTGAACATGAACACACGATGAAAAATGACAAAAGGAACTATACAAATAAAACCCAATGTAGAAGTGCCATAAAACAACATAACTATACACTATACATTACTATACACAAACATCAACTTAGTCAAAAATGTGTTTCACATGTTTGCCATTAACTAGCAATTCCAATATCTCACCATCCAAGTCTCTTAATAAGAAGGTATGTTCCTCGATCTGGTAGTCAATGGAATAGAGGCCCATCTACAAGGCATCAAATTTTCCATGCTTACCTTTTTCCTCATGTTTATTGTCCCAAAGTAAAACCAGATCTCATACTTAAAAAGTTATTGGAGTGACCTTTCTATCAAATATTATTTTGAATCTTTCCTTAAACTTGAAGTGTTTCTCATGAGCTTCTCTTCTAGTTTCATCAAGATTAACAATTTGGTTCATTTTGCTTTCAAAGTGGTTGATTTCATCATCTTCTTCTAGCTATTGCCTAAACTGATAGGTTGAAAACTACAAATTCATAGGAAAAATAACTTGATCTTTATAAATAATCTCAAAATGGATTTTGACTGTAGCTTTCTTAGGCATAATCCTATTAGCCCACAAGTCAAATTTTAGCTGTTCAACCCACTTCTTCTTGTTATCTTCCAAAGTTATTCTAATGATTTTGAGCAAGCTCTTATTATTGGATTCTGCTTGCCCATTCCCTTGAGGGTTATAATTGAAATCATAAGTTAATGTGATCCCATACTCTTTGAAAAATTCCACCAAATGTTTAGCTTTGAAACTCATGGTATTATCAACAATTACCTTGACAGGCACACCAAATCTACAAATAATCTAATTCAATAGAAAGCCCATGATCACCTAGTGTGTGGCCTTCTTTGTAGGGTCTTCCTCAACTCATTTTATGAAGTAATCAATTGTAACCAATATTCACCCATGTCTAACACTTGATGAATCAATGATCTCCCTAATGAAGTCCATTCTCCATTGTCTAAATGGGGCTTTAATCATTAGAGGTTGCAAGGGGAGAGAATTAGAAGCTTTCAATCTTCTAGCAAAACACTAACATTTATTATATGTAATCAGAAATGCATCATGTTTATAAATCAATCCTCGCTTAGAGAAGATAGAGCATACTTACACTTATGATTGGGAATATATTTTTTAAGTGGGAACATGACCAATATAGGGATCTGATAGACCCTATTAGGGGATCACTTATCACAATACACTATGCTAAGGAGGGTTTCAAAGCCTTCTGTCTAACACAATCATATAATAACCCTAAGGGGGTCCTAGGTTTTGATATTTCACCTATTCTAATGACAAGAAAAGTAAATCTAATATAGTGTTCACCAAAGCTTGTGGCACAAAGTGGGGTTAGAAATAATAAAAATAAACATGCATAGAAGACATATACTTATGTCAATGTATATGGAATCCTAATACATAGAATAGAAGCACAACTGCATTATCTATATACTCTTACAAAGGAGAAATAAAGTTAGGAATTCTTACCTTGAAGACAAACCCATCGAGCTTCAATCTCTCCCTTGGCCAAGGTGCTTTGTAAGAAATTATTGTGGTATGTAAGGATGACAAAGATAAGTTAGCTCTAGGCTATACAACCTATTAAAGCATCCAAAAGACTTATCCACAAGGTAAGATTCGTATCTCCAAAGAAAGTATGACACCCTAAGCTTTACTTTTCAAGTAGAATGGTCAATAAGTAGATGTTCTCTCGTACTTATTAATTTGCTTCTTCTTATCAAATGGTGGGAAATGAAATTGTATATATAGGCAAATCTTTCCCTAAACACTCTTAAAATTTTTGGTTGACAGGGTCACCCTAGTTGACTGAGTACAATTCCAGATAATAATTCACTAGGTCCCAAACTAGGTCAACCAAAGGTAAAAATAGTTCCTAAGTGAAAATAACCCAAAAATGTTCATGGTCGACCCAATTGATCCTATAAAACTAATAGAAAAAATGGGATTAAGGTTAGGAAAAGGAAGATAAAATGTATCAAAAGTTTGGAATGGGTACAATAAAGAATAACAAGCTTAGGGTTAACGGTTTTAGGAAATAAGTCTATAGATACAAGTGGTAAAAGGGAAAACAAACTTGTGAAACACCAATGGTCTACCCAACCCTTTCCTAGTACACCCCTTAAGACATGCACTCAGAGAGATTGAGACACGATGGGTTCATACAAGATACAAAGTGTTAGTCATCGATAAAATTTTGAACATATTATGTGTATATATATGCCCCACTTAAATCTCATCACGTGTCATGTGAGGGCAATATGGGATGGTGCTTCAAGAAATACAACATGATAACACATAACACTAATACTAAGTAACATGTATTAAGCAACAAAAAAGATAAATGAAAAGACAAAATTGAAAAACTCATACCTTTACTTACCTTAGTGTTGTAGATAAAAAAATAGATTGCAAGAGAAGTGAAGGCATCTAATGTGAAGAACACTAGTCAAACCTGTAGAAGTTAGTGCAAAAAATAGCCAAAAATCAAAATTTTTAGAGGATAGGCATATGATAGTGGAAATGATTCTCTACATCATCATGAATCTAGAACATATTACAGTTTGAAAAATGGATGAGTAAAAACAAAGATAGAGGTAAAACAAGGAATTTATCGAAAAATAAATGAAATAT
This sequence comes from Torreya grandis, assembly GCA_037957365.1. Taxonomy (NCBI): domain Eukaryota; kingdom Viridiplantae; phylum Streptophyta; class Pinopsida; order Cupressales; family Taxaceae; genus Torreya; species Torreya grandis. Next base: position 645,311 of record JARHVA010000857.1, on the reverse strand, counting down.
TTAGATTTTGAAAAGTGTTTTTAAATAAGGTGAAATGAAAGTCATTTGTTATTTTTGACTTGTGAAAGAGAGAAAAAGAGCTCTGAGAGACCAAACGAGATAGGATGGATATGAGATGGTAGGCTAGGTGAGAGGGACCTGCAGAGGCAGCAGCGGGTGCAGGACAGGTAGGCAACTAAGAATCTTAAGCCAATTTTTGAATATTTTAGTGTTTTAAGTGTATTTTTAGAGATTTGTAATTTAAAGCATTTTTAAATGTCAAAATGAAACCAAATTAGATGTTATGAGTAGGAAAACACATTTAGAGAAATGGGTTTGAAGTGTTTCGAAAAAGAACTACCATAAAGCACTTTTTTTGTAGAATTTAAGGAGTCGGTAGGGAAAAACAACTAGGTTGACCTAGTCGACCAAGTAGGTTGAAATTTGGAAAAATACACACTGCTGACCCAGTAGGTATGTGCTAACCCTATACATTTTGTAGACTGTTGACCTAGTATAGTTTGCCAACTGAGTAGAAAAGTCTAGAATGACAACACAGTACCAAGGGGAAAATAAGAGGGTTAACTTAGATTTTTAAGTCAACTAGGACAAAAATAGGAAAATATTGGTTAAAATAGTTTGACCAGAGAACTAGAATAATATAGAAATGCATATAAGTGGCTGAAAGAGTGATAGAATGTCCTAAAATGACCAACTAAGGGCTAAAAGGGGTGAGTAGGATAAAAATAGGTAAAAATAAACAAATGTGGTTGAGGCTTGATTTTTTATTAAAATTATAAAAATAATGTATTTTGATTATACATGACATGGATGATCTAATTCATCTTTTGTTATTTCTTGATTATAGGGATGACCTAGATTCTAGCAATTGGTAGATGCATCATGGCTACTAGACTACTGGAGCATCTAACATAGAGGATAAGGTAAGACTAATCTCTATAAGCCTATGTGGTATAGTAGAGATGTGTAGGATACCCCTAAGCTCAAATTTATTACTCATATTCCTGGGATGCTAGGACCAATTGACTAACACCTTCAGGTGGGAGGTGGAGGGGGATACGATAGAGGTGGGCATCACCCTCAAGGATGTACATGCCATCCAAGGATTGCTGATAGTAGGGAAACATATAATGATGGGGATCCCAGATAGTGATGAGGAGAGGAGACCTTAGCTGTATAGGCTACAAGCTCAGAGATGATATATTTAGGCTAGAGAGTGAGTATGTTTGATGTGTATACCTCACATATTTTAGATATTTAAAAGTCTATAATAATATTTGTGACAATATGAGTGCTATGCCATAAGTTAGATGGCAAGATACCACTATTCATGATAGCCTTGAGCCATATGATACTAGAGGAGAGAGTACTATATGATCTGGGGTCTGTCATTTGGGTCCAGCTCGTACATGACATGTATGGAGTATTGGTCAGAGGGTAGGATTCTATTAGACTGATCATATTACTGGTACATGCTTAGTTTACAAAAATGGGAAGAAAGGAAATAAGGAGATCTAAAGTAGACCAGTGAAAGGAAAGTATAATGAGATGAATTATTCACTAATTGATCACATGGTAATAGGAAATGACTAAAGGGAACTAGGTTTGTATAATGAAGTCACAATGATAATTATCTATAGAAAATAAAGATAAGAAAGAAAACAATCATAAAGACATAAGAAGGGAATTTTGTAAGTGGGAAATAAGGATAAATCAATGATAAAGAAAGATATCCATAGGCAAACATAAATGACAATATAAACAATATAGAGTGCAAAAGTAAAGTCACCATGTAAGATAAATAAGAATTTGACACAATGTCAAATGATATAACATATAGATAAAGATAATATTGGATCACATGTATAATCCAAATATAAATGTAAAAACACCATGCATGTGCTCATAAATAATGATAAATTTTCCCATACAAATTATCCAAAACATCAAATAGATCTCTATAAAGCTAGACATAAATTGCTGCTAATGTCTCATCTATCTTCAATGAAAATTGGGAAAATACTTCTTGTCTAATCTCCTTCACAAAAAAAGTAGGAATTCTAGATGGATCATGATGAGGAGGGAAATTAGGCAAGGAATGTTTAGGAGAATGCATGGGAGTGGGCTCTATGGAAGATGCTAGAATCATTAGTGGAGAAGGATCCATAAGTGAAGGACTCATAGGTGGAGAATGATCCATAGATGAGGGAAGGTCCATGGGTAATGGTTTCATAGGTGGAGGTATAGAAGGTGATGAAGGGACCATAAAAGGGGATGGAACCACATGAGCTGGAACCATAGGAGAAGAAAGAGGAGCCTTCTTGTGGGAATGACCTGTGGGAGGAATAAAATAAGGTCTAAGAATAGCCATAAGGTGATCCTTAAGGTGCTGCTGAAGGATGCAGAAATGATCAGTGTGATGGGTGACATATTGGTGCCATAGACAATATACCTCATCATACTTAGGCATATATTTAGGAATTACCTTTGGGGGAGGCATAGTCTTGTCTACGAATTACTGGGAAGAAGGACACAAAATATCAATGTATTATCACAACTTACAATAATGGGTGGAAGAATGATTATCTATTTCATGGAAGCAAAAAATAGGCTTATGAGTGGTCTTAGTAGAAGTGCTCAGAGGACGAGGAGTAACAGGAGTGGAAAGAGCTAAAGAAGACTCATCTACCCATTTGGTGGGAAATAGAGCCATCTTAGGCAAAGGAAGCAAAGCATCACCAAATGAGGATGGTAGTGGGGAAGGAATTGGACTAGGCTCAATGGAAGGAATGATGGGATCAGAAGCATGGATAGACTCAACAACAATAGAAGCAAGAACAGACTCAACTATAGTGAAACAAGAATGGGATCAACTATAGTAGGAATAAGAATGGGCTCTGATGTCAGTTTTATTGAAGGAGGGGCAAGATCTATAGAAGGTTGAAGAAGGGTTGCATGCATCTTAGGGATAAGCAAGCTATAGTGGTCAAGTAACTAGCAAAGTGGTAAGGCCTAGTCATAACATGATCCATGAGCATACTCCTACGAGGATCCTTAGAAACTAGAGGTGTTGGGTCATCTCTACCCTAAAATAAAGAGGAAAAATACTAAAATTATGAACTATAAATGAGGGAAAATGGGAAGATACATGAAAATACTTAAATAAATAAGAATGATAATGAATAATCTCAGCATCATGGGCCTAAATAAGACCACCTAGGAATGGATCATCTAAGGAATAACCACCATCATAATCAAGGGTGTGAAGATCAATGGTGCAAGTAGGGATGGCCTTATTATCTAAAGAAGTGTGTTGAATAGAATGTTGAGTCTTAGTGAAGACAATGAGAATATCATCACAAAGAGGCTTATGATAACGAGGTTACAAAGAAGTAGGAAGCTCAGAGATGAGATGAGGTGAGAGATCAAAAGTTTTAATCTTTAGGCTGATCTACTCAAGCTCATCATCATCATAATCTAAGAGGTTAGGAGGAGTATTCCCAATGAGTTTGGGATGTCCATTGTAACATCTAGTTGAATTAATGGGGAAATTGAGGCATTGAGACTCATGAAATGCAACACTGGGTAAAGGTTCAAGAGTAGGAATCTTGAAGACACCACGATCTTGGAATTGTTTGAAATCCTAAGGGTCAGTATCATCCTAAATCCTATAAATGGCTCCAATATGAGGGAATTTAATGTATTGGTAGGTGAAAGAAGCAACTGCTCTCATATGGTGAGTCCATGACCTACCCAACAATATGTTATAAGAGAGAGGAAAGTTAAATATCATCACCTTCAAATGAATGGTGACAGGTGGGATGGTAATGGGAAGCCACACACAACCTAGAGAAGGCATTTGCCTTCTATCATATCATTGGCATGTGGACTTAAGGTTGTATTCAGAATATCTAAGGGTTTGAGTGAAATTGAAAGAGGAAACATAGGTGCCAGAACCCTCATTAATCAATGCACATTTAACGTGGATATTGCCTATTTGGATACTAATGAGCAAGGGAGGATCATCTAGATGAAGTAGAATCTCATCAGGAATCATAGAGGCTATAGGAAGTGTCCATTATTTCATCAACATGGATGGCCATCTTTTCACATTATTGTAATATATTATCCTCAAATCTAGATAAGGTTGCTTCACGTCCTACTAGGGGAGGATGAGGGATGTTCATCTTGAATAAGAGTTGCATAAGATGGTTTCTATGATGTGGAGATGTCCTCATAATCTCAAGGAATGAAATTTGGGATGGGATATTAGTGATCTCCATTATGGGATCCCACTCATCGTAACCCATGATAAGTTTATTAGAAATAGGTGAATAGTGATTAAGAAGGTCCTTAGAAGGAGGAATTGAAGTGTATTGGAATTTATGTTGATAAGAAGGACAAGGTTGTAAAATATGTTGTAAAGATGAAGAATTTGGTTCAGGTTGGTTTTGAGAGTGGGTATAAGAAGTGTTAGTGGAAGATTCATTATTATTAGTGTTTAAAGATGAAGAGATGGTAGAAATAGAATGGAAAATATTATCCAAGGAAGAATTAGGAGTCAGATAATCAAAGGTTTTAAGGTCATATTTTCCCAATTCATTTAGATGAGTTGGATTAAATCTTGGATAACACAATATGTTTGAGATGATGGAGGAGTGTAGATAGGCTGAGTGTCAATAAAAGCAACCACCCTTTGCATATTAGTCATTATAACTACATTCTCTTCAGAAGTGGGGTCAACAAGAATTTCTACTTGTTGGTGGAAGGGGTTGGCTTATCTTGGGTGTCTTGATTAGGTTGATGATTAGGAAGAGGGTCTTTGTAGATAGCCAAATAAGCATTATCTTGATTTACGACTTGAGTTTTAGAATGAGATTCATGATCCTTAAAAGAAATTTCATAAATTTGTTGACACTTTCTAATGATTAAATTGTAATAAAAAATAATACCATGTATAAAATCCATGGATAAATTACAGAGCTCCCTATAGGTCTCATGAGAGTGACCCCAACTATCATGAAACCAACAAAATTTGTTAAGATCATATCAAGATTTCATAGGATGAGTAGGATCAAGTTCTCATGGAAGAAGCCAAGGTAGACACTTGAGTAATTCAACTGAGGATAAGGGTTTGTGAATATTAATGTTATTTGGTGAAGATAAATAAGGATTGGTATATTTTTGAGAAGAAGGAGCTGGTTTAGAAGATTGGTTAGGAACAACAACTTGAATAGTGTGAATGGCGTCATAAGAATCCATGACACTATCATTGGTAACATTATGATTTTTGTTCTCAAGTAAGAGATGAGGACCCACAAAAGGTTGGGGTGGATTGAATTGATGCATAAGGAAATATAGACATTTAACTTGGTCAATATCCTCCTTTAAATTATGTGGAGAGAGAGTGAGGACCCGATATTGTAAATTGAAAAAAAAGCATTAGTGAAAAGATGGAAAAGATTATCGTCAGCCATATTATGTTCACACTTGTTTGATAAAGTTTTCCACCTCTTAACAAAAGCTTGAGCAGTTTTATTTTCAAGTTGTTTACAATTTATGAAGTGGGCCAAAGTATTTTTGGGAATATCACTAGTTTAAAATTCTTGAACTAAGGCATTCACTAAATCTTCCAAACTAGTAATGGAATGAGATCTAAGATGATTGTATCTATCTAAGGCATCACCCATGAGGATTTTGGCCAAGATCTTGGTAGCAAAAAAGGTGTTCAATTTGACCCAATCCTTATAAATATTTCCAAATGTTTTAAGATGAAGGGTAGGATCAGTTGATCTATTATAAGAAACTATAGGGGTGATACCTTGTATATCAATATTAGCAATTTGAGTGGTGAAAGGCTCATTTTGAAGATGATTAATGGTTTTGTTGACGAAAGGAGGTTGAGGGAAGAGATTGCCTTGGGAATCTCAAAGAGGAGGAGGGGTAACATTTTGGTCATGCATGCCCCAAGTCATTGGTTGAGGATGAGTTTGAAGATTGAGAAGGTGATTTTGCATTCTCATTATTTGATTTGTGTTATAATCTTGAAAGGAATTCATTTGATTAAGTGTTTGTAACAATAGTTGGCGGGTTTGATCAATTTTTTTTAAAGAATTAGAGTTAGTATTATAATTGGTATTAGTGGCTTGGGTACCGCTATTAATGTTGATAGGAGTTTGAGAGGAACTATTAGAATGAGAGGCACTAGTGGAAAAATTCACTTGTGAAGCAAAAGATGGACTAGTGAGTGGATGAGAAGAGGAAGCACTAGAAGCATGATTAACTTGGGTAGAAAATGATGCACTAGTAGAAGGATTAAGGATAATGGATCTTATAAGAGGCACACTATATGTATAACCTATCATGTTAGTGGATATATTGGGCATGGAGGTAGGAGAGGTTAAAGAGGAAAAATTCATGGTATGAGAAGGGGTCATAATCAAGGGAAGAGGATGAGAATAAAATAAATTAGTACCCAAAATTCCATTTGAGAATGTGGAGTAGGTGAATGAGGCCCTTTGGATTGACCACTAATCATAAGATGGTAAATGGTAGAGGGATCATTTCCTCGATGTTGAGGAAATTCAGAGATAAAGAAGATAATTTTAGGGGTATACTCTAATTCAGGTTGGCCTTCGAAGGATAAGAGAGGATTACATTGTGAATAGGTATTAGGAGGAGTCCCATAGTTCATTGTGTGAGTGGCTATGTGAACATTACTCTCATCTAAGAGAGGATCCTTACTCTGCATATGGGAGACCCTATGAGGGTTGGTAAAACTCATCATGTTTATTGAATTCAACTTAGGGTTGTCTTCAAATAGAAAATTAATGATGAAGGATAAGGACTAAAACCAAGTAAGAGAAATGCAAAATCAAGGAAACTAGAAGTGGAAAAAATAATATAGGGTTGTTTGGGTTAACCTAGCACAAAAAATAGGGCTTACAAATAGTACAGGGTCGACTAGGTTGATCTAGTACAATGAATAGAGGCTACAAAAGTATATAGGGTTGATTGGGTTAACCCAGTACAATAGATAGGGAAAATCAAAAGGTCTATAACAGATTGTGTCAACTAAAACAACCATGTATTGAAAATAATTTTACAAGTACTTAAAAAAGTAAGAACTGAAGGGAAAAAAACAATCAATTGGATCAATGAGGTTGATCCAATTGAGGCACACAACATAAAACCTTGCACCAATGCTGGCTAATGCAAGTTTTTGAAATTTAAAATACAATTGAGCAAAGAGGAAGCAATCAACTTGAAAATTAAAAGATAACTAGTTGTTCAACCTAAACGTTTGTTAGATCATTAGTATATGATTTTAAATGTGATGGGAAGTTGGCTGAAAACAAGGAACTAGAAATTAATCTAAGGATAATTTTAGGAATTTTGGGTTGAAAGGGATCTATATTGGCAATGATACAGGATTGGTATTGGGGCCTACCCCCTCACTTCACACATTGTAATGATAAGGGTGTTAGGTGTTTAGCCAAAATATATCATTAACCATGTGTTTATACTTAGACAAAAGCCCAAGTCGGATCCCCCCTTGGTGATGAAATCCAAGTAGGTTGGCCTTGGGTAGACAATTGTTAAAGTGTCTGTTAAGATTTTGTAATTTGGTCATGTGTGCATAAAATAAAAAATAGTGAAAATAAATGGTAAATTTAAAACCACTTAATTAGACTATGTGTTATATTCTAAGCGTGCAAGCAATAAGAAATGAAAGTGTGAGACTAATTACTAGCATATAAAGGTCAATTCCAACTTTGAAATAAGGTACATTGTTAATACAGTCCATAGTATATACACAAAATATAGAATAGGGTCGGTAGTGTCACCTTTGTACTATGGAAGCAACATATAATAATAAAAAGGGTCGATAGAGTCGATCTAATTATCTATATAACACACATAATACAAAACTAGGTCAACATGGTCGATCCAGTTGACTATACAAGGGCAGTTTTAAAGACTAAAAACTATGAAAAGAAGAGACTATAAGAAAAGGGAGAAAGGATATAAAGGAACCTTGGGGATTTTGAAGATGTATAAAAGTTAGATTGCTATCAACAAACCTTGATATATACTTTAAAACTCTACTAATAGGGTCGACTAGGTCGATCTAGCTTTGTAAAAGCCCGTTGCTGATTTCCTAAAATGTATAGGGTTGATGAGGTTGACCTAATATGTTGAACAAGATGCCTAAAAATATACAAGGTTGATTGGGTTGACCTAGTAGTCTGAACTAGAAGTCTAAAAATATGGGAAAATATATTAGGTTGACTAAGTCGATCTAGTAGTCTATACCTAAAAAATAACCTGCACAGAAAGAACATATTCATATGGATGTAAATGTGTGTTAAACCTATGCACAAAAGTTAGAGTTGGGTCGATGCAATCGACCTAGTATGACAAATATATGATAAAATAAAGAAATAAGTGAATAAATCTTGCAAGGGTTAGTTCACATTAGGTTCACCAAAATGTATGTAATCAAAAATGCATTATCTATAAATCAATCCTAGCTTGGAGAAGATAGAGCATACCTACTCTTTTGATTGGGAATACATTTATTAAGTGGGAGTATGACTAATATGGGGATCTACTAGACCTGATTAGGGGATCACTTATCATAATACACTTGCTAAGGAGGGTTTCAAAGCCTTCAATGTAACACAATCACACAATAACCCAAAGGGGTCCTAGTTTTTGATATTTTACCTATTCTAATGACAAGAAAAGTAAATCTAATCTAGTTATCATCAAAGCTTGTGGCACAAAGTGGGGGTTATAAATAATAAAACTAAACATGCATAGAAGACATATACTCACATCAATGCATACAAAATCCTAATGCATGGAAGAGAAGCATAATTGCATTATCTATCTACTCTTACAAAGGAAAAATAAAGTTAGGAATACTTACCTTGAAGACAAACCCACCGAGCCTCAATCTCTCCCTTGGCCAAGGTGCTTCACAAGAAATTGTTATGGTATGCAAGGATGACAAATATAAATAATCTCTAAGCTACACAACCTATCCAAGCATCCAAAATAATTCTCCACAAGACAAGATTTATATCTCTAAAGAAAGTATGGAACCCTAAGCTTTACTTCTCAAGTAGAATGGTCAATAAGTAGATGTTTGTTCATACTTCTTATTTTTGCTTCTTCTTATCAAATGACAGAAATTAACTTGTATATATATGCGGATCTTTCCCTAAACCCTTCCAAAAATATTGGCCAATAGGTTCGACCCAATCAACCGAGTAAAATTATGGAAAATAATTCACTAGGTCCTGAGTTAGGTCGGCCAAAGGTCAAAATAGATCCTAAGTGAAAATAACACAAAATTGTACAGGGTTGACCCAATTGACCCTATACAACTAACAAAAAAATGGGATTAAGGTTAGGAAAAGGAGGATAAAATGTATCAAAAGTCTGAAATAGGTATATAAAAGAAGAATAAGCTTAGGGTTAATGGTTTTAGGAGACAAGTATGTAGATAACAAGTGGCAAAAGGGACAAAAATCCTATGAATCACCAATAGTCTACCCACCCCTTTCCTGGTGCACCCCTTAAGGTGTACACTCAGAGAGATTGAGACTCAATAGGTTCCTATAAGATATAAAGTGTCAGTAATTGATAAAAGTTTGAAAATATTGTGTATACATTTCTCACATTTTCTAATTTTTTGTGCAACATCCTTAAATAGTGATGACCACCAATAACCATCTCTCAGAGTTTTATAAGCAGTGGCTTTAGATGCAAAGTGACCACCACATACGCCATTTTGAAATTCTTCAATTAAATCGGTAGTTTCTTCATCTACCAAGCATCTTAGGAGAATCCCATCTAGATTCTTCCATGCCAGTCCATTTTTAGTCAAAAGATATTTATGGGATACAAGTTTAAGAGTTCTCCTTTGATCTAAGTCAGGGGGACAATTCAAAATTTTCAAGTAGTAAAATATGTCCTTATACCACAGAGACATGCTAATTCTATTCGAAGAATCATCAATATTGAAAATAACACTGTTTGCCTCAATAGCTTGCAAATTAGTTTTAACCATAAGCTTGTCTCAACCCATTTATCTCACTAGCTTGGTGGTGTGGATCTTGATGTCATACTCTTAAATTTTTTTGACCCACCTGCACCTCTTGCTTGATACTTTACTCTGAGTCAAGATGTTCTTCACCATTATATGTGGGACATATGCACCAATCTTTTAACTCAGAATGTAGGGTCTGAACATCTTAACAACTTTTAATAAGGCAAAAGCTTGTTTTTACATGATTGTATAATTCATTCATATCCTTGATAGCATTGCTAAAGAAAGCTATGGGTTGTTTATGACCATCATCATTCTTTTGAAATTGGACAACAACTATAGTAGTTTGTGATGCAAAATAAAATATTTGAAACTCCCTAGTGTAATTAGGGATAGCCAAGATAGGGGTAGACTTCAAGGCTCCTTTGATGTCATTGAAATATTGTACAACCTTCTCTCACTTGATGGTTTGATCTTTATTTAACATGGAAGTAATAGGCAGAGTGATCTCTATAAAATTAGACACAAACCTTCTTACAAAGTTGATTTGTCCAAAGAAGGACTGAATTCCCTTCTTGGATTATGGGATAGGCACTTTATTAATGGATTCCACTCTTTTTGGATCTATCATGACACCATATTTAGACACTATATGTCCTAGTAACGTGAATTTTTGTACTCCAAAGTGACATTTCTTTGGATTAAGGGAAATGCCAAATTCCCTCCATCTAAGGAACACTTTTTCTAGATGCTTTAAATGTTCTTTTCTATTATTGGAGTACATTGTAATATAATCCTAATATAAAATAATAAATTTGTTAATTACCCATGCAAAAGTGACATCCATAGCTCTCTAAAATGTTATACCAACATTCATTAACCTGAAAGGCATCCTCATGTAGACATAAGTGCCCCAATGCATTATAAATGTAGTCTTAGGTCTCTCAAATTCTTTTACCACAACCTGGTTATACCCTGAGAAACCATCTAATGTAGACAACATCTATGATCCTATAACACTTTGCAATAGGTTATCCATATTAGGAATGGGGTAATTATCCTTTAAAGAAGCTTTATTCAAATTTCTAAAATCCACACACAAGTGGATGCCACCCTTTTTCTTTCTCATAGGGATTAAATTTTCCACCCATGATGAATATCTGATGGGCTAAATAATTCCATCGTCTCTTAGCTTCTTCAACTCTTCCTGCATCTTGGTGGCTAAGATGGGGTTGATAGGTCTTTGCTTTTGATTGAAAGGTTTGCTGTTAGAATAAAATGGGATGACATATTGAAACATATCCTCTTTATATGTTTTCAATTTGAAATAATACTAAGCCAAACAATCCTAGTACTTCTTTAACAACTTCATGCAGGCTTGCTTCTCTTCTGCATTTAAGTGAGTACCCAACCAGACCTTCTTTGGATTCTCATGAGAGCCCAAATTACATTTAGTAACATATTTTGAGATAAAAAGATCTTGAAATTTAATTCTTTTGGCTACATCAAAAGATGATTCTAAACTCACCAATCCCCTAAGGATAGTGATTGTCTTTAGTTGAATTATATCTTTCCCAAACAAGGTTACTTTCCCATCACAGGTCTAAACCATGGATTCCAATTCTATAATTTGATCTTGAAATTTAGCTTCATAATTAAGAAAATTTATAATTAAATCATCATCATAAAAAACATGCCAAGGATGAATGTTGTCTGGGACTGAAGGTATGATAAACCCTGCAAGTCTATCAGTCTCTTCATTGAAACTTCTATCATGATAAAAAATATTGAAAGCATAAAATAATTATAACAAATCCCATACAACATTTCTATACTGTTTCAACCTTTTAGTCTTGGTGACAAGCATTTCAGACCTGCTTAACCACTAACTCAAAATCACCCTTTAAAATCGTACTTGTAATTCCATGTTCATGGGCAATTATCAAACCAAGTGAGAGTGACTCATACTCCAAAATGTTATTAGTGAATTCAAAGGACAAATTAAAAGATTTATTATTGTGGGCATAGAAGACAAACCTAGCTCCATTTCCAAGATTGGAATAATCCCCGTCAAAAGACATTCTTCAAACATCACCACTTTATTTGTTAGGTTCAACACCAAGAATATTTGGTTGTTTGACAGAATATAAATTCCCAACGGAGCTACCTAGCTCCACATTAGTGTACACCACTTCATTTAGAGCTCATTTTAGATCTTCAAGTACATGTAATATCTTAGGTTCCCTATGAAGTTTGACCATCTTACCTTCCAAAAGGATGGTGGTGTAAGAAAGGTCCATTTGAATACTGCCACCCATGCTGGTAGCCCATTTTATTAACAACATCCCCCACTTGGGAGGACAATCCATAAATACCATGTCCATGTTTGGAAACTTACCTGGATGAACTTCCAATTTCACTAGTGGTCCTTTAAATTATCCAATAATTGGTACCTCCCATGAGTCCATGGCATAACACATGCCAAAATCTGATGTGGTTTTTACTCCAAGATCATTTAAGACATGCAGGGGCATTGCATTGCAAGAGGCTCCATAATCAAACATGTAGTTATGAAAAATTAAACCATTAACTTGTAGGGTGGTATAAAATGGGTCAACATCCAACTGACTCTCTATCAATGTAGTCCCCAAATAAACCTCTAGAGCTAGTTCAACAACTTTATCTGAGTCTTCATTGTCATCAAAGGGTGTTGGGGGTAAAGTAATTTCATTGGCAACTGTATTTTTATTAAATTCCAAATAATCAAATTCCCTCTTCATATGTTATGGTATTCGTATCAATTCAACAAGTGGCATAATGATATTTAATTGGCTCAATACTTGGTCCATATCACATACACTATACTGAGGAAGGGGAGTATTAGGAGGAAGGGTAATAACATCGTCAACTAGAATACAATCATTCAAAATCATAGGTGGAACAATATAGGAAGGACTAACATTCCTAACAACATTTTTTAAGGATGGATTTATTCTTACATCATTTTTACCCTTAGGAATACTAGATAACATAGGTTCTTTATTTTTGGCTAGAGCACCTATCTATTTGAAAACTTGGGAAGCAGATGCTAGTTTGGAAGGAATAGAGATGACTCTAGTTTTCTTAACTTCCTTATGTTTATTCCCTACCCTTAGATTAGTAGGGGTAGTCTCTTGAATAACAACACATTGTTTCCTACATCTTAGACTATATTATTTCTCTTAGGCAACTATTGTATTAACTAGCAGCTCCCTGTCCTCAACTAAAGGAATTCCCCCATCATACTTTTTAATTATCATGGATCTTAAAAATTCAAAGTCATGATTGGGTTATTAATGTGCTTGTGTCATATTTACATCACAAACAAATTCAAAAATTGGGACACATACCTTTTTCACTACACTCCAAAATTGATCAATAGTAGTAGCACTCAATAACTTTGTGGAGGCAAACATTTTACTTCAAGATATTTTATAGTCAAACATCAAAATCTCATCATCTTTAGATGTAGACTCAGGTTCCTTTGCATATTCATCAATTATTTTAGAATATCATAAGGAGGATGGGGGAGGAAGCATGTATCACACTAATCAATGGTAAGATCACAATATATGGAAATAACTTTGGCATTCAATGAGGAACTTACTTTTCAACTCCTTTATTCTGATTTATATTATTTTAGGTAGGTCTCTTCCCTCTATCCTTATATAGATTGTGGAAAGAGGGTCTTCCTTGTGATTTATTATAATTTTGAGTTCTCTCATGACTAGAAGATCCATGAGGGATCCCTTTCTCAGCTTTGGCCAACTTGTATGACATCTCCTTGATAGTAGTTGTCAAGGTTTTCACAATTTCCTCAAGGTTGGCTATCTTTTTAGACCAAATATTTTCAGGATTAATCAAATTCACATTAGCCCTCTTGTTCAAAGGATTTCCCACAACTTTTATGTTATTTTAAATTTGGATGGCCATGTTAAATGCCAACATCAGATTTGTGAGAGCCTTATCTCTCAAGTAGTATGCAACCTTCTTGTCAAAGGCATCCCAACATTTGATCAAGTAAGTGGTATCACTATGCCTAATATTTTTAGGTAGCCTCATCATAGTCTTATTAAACCTTGTATTAAAGTCCTACACACACTCATTAGGGTTCTTCTTTATGTTTTAAAATTGTACTGGGAGGACCCTAGGGTCAATTTTATCACCATATTGTATTTTGAAAACATTCTTCATTTATTCCCATGAATATATGCATCCATGGGGAATGGAGTTGAACCATTCATGGGCATTTTCTTCCAGTGTGTGAAAAAATAACTTAATGCAAACATACTCATTCTCAACCTCATAATATTCAATTATAATATGAAAAGCCCTCAAATATTGCTCACCAGTCATTGCATTATTCCCTTGAAACTTAGGGAGCCGATTCCTTACCTCATTTAGAAATTCATTAGGTTAACTTTCCATTTCATCAAAATTAATAGGTTTGAATCTAGGAATCCTAAATGCAGGATGCTCATTTTTTTCCTTATCTCTATGCCTCATGACTGGTTCAATGGTGGGTTCAAGATCATATGGTAAAGGGCTATGAGGGGGTGAGTGAGGTAAAATTGGGGGATCAAACCTAGGAGGAGATTCAACTAGTTGAGAAGGTGATGGGTAATAAATAAGACTATAAGGCTTTGAGTTATTAGGAGAGCTATGATAATATTTAATTAAAGGAAGTTCAATAAAAAGAAGTTTAGGTGTACTAAAGTTTTGATAGGCCAGACACTCCTTTATTGCAGAACTTTGTCCTTTGATTGGACACCAAATTTGTCTCCTTATTTTATGATGAACACTTAACTCAGAGACAAGTTGATTTGATGAGTCACCTTTAAAGGAGTATCTCATTCCTTCTAGTTTTACAAATAAGATAACACTCAAAACTTAAGATATTCAAAATGGGCACTGATCTTTTAAAAACTAGATACAATGTTGGAGTCATCACTAAAAGAAAACTTATAGAATAGAATAGATTTCAAATAAATAGTGATACATTCTAAAATCATACTTTGTAGTAATCAATGATGAGATATAAGAACAAAGATACTGCAAAATTTAGATTCTTGTTCAAAAGGGAAAATCACTTTAAAACATGAACAAATGACCAGTTCTTTGCAAGAATTTATGGCAACACAAGTGCCAAGGAGCTTTCCCCAGTAATGGTGCCAATCGCATGTTGGTTCCCAATTGTAAAACTCTTAGATTCATCCTTGCACACTTGAGAAGATGGAAAACATAGATGATAACCCTGAATTATGTCATTAATATATGGGGAAGGGTTTAACATCTGGATGGACTGAATGTAGACAATGATTGGAAGACACTAATAGAGGGTATGGTAGTTCCCTGCTACTTCTGGCTCTTCTTGAATCAAGGTGAGAGGACCTACGGGTAGCTTACTCATGAGGAGTGATATAATAGTTCAATATCTAGGAGATTATTTGTACACAAACATAAATCTGATCAGAGCATAACCAAACTTGCATAGTCCATTGGGGAAGAGTTGTCACACAAACTAGGCAAATGCTTCTAAATCAGACACATGATACTAAAAATAAATGGGAGGGTGATTACAACCTTCATTTCTAAAGAAAATTCTGACAACTGAGGGCCAAATGGAAGATTATAATTCTATTCTTCAAGGACCAATTATAGACACATTTCAAAAATGCAAGATTCATGCATCTGTAGGTAAATAACACTTAAGATATTCAACAACATGTATTATTTGTAGGGGTAGGGTAGGTAGGATGAGTTAGGTAGATATAAAATTGGGTTGTGGTGGTTTCTTTCAACACAGGGAACTCCTTCTAACATCCATGTTATTATTTATTTTTTATTCTTTGTATTAGAGCTGATGATCTTACCATCCTATTTGAGGAACTAATATATATATATATATATATATATATATATATATATATATATATATATATATTAGTTCCTCAAATAGGATGGCGAGATCATCATCTCTAATACCACTATAGTATCCCTTTTTAGGATATTTATAAAAATTTAAATTTAATTTAATATTAACTATAAATAATTTCAATATTAAAATAACCAAAGCATGTTGTTCTTCTCAAGAAGACTCATGAGGTGATCAATATACTTTTTAAAACACTTACTTTCATCATAGTTTCCTATGCAATACCCACATTTGACCTTTTTTTTTGGATTTAAAACTAGAAGATGAAGTGTTAAAGTTTTGTTTGGTGGTGGGTTGATCCTTATTGCTCTCATGATCCTTGGTGTTTTATTTCTTCTCTTTTGAAACCTTTTTGATGTCATGTCCTGCAAGTAGATCATGTTGTTTAGTGGACTTTAGTGCACCCATCTGAATTAGTTTACCAAGTTAAGTTAGTAACAAACTCATCAAAGGAGGGCATATGCCATGAAGTACCAAGTTCTCTCTTGGTTGCATGGAAGTTGGAGATGAAAATAGAATAGTCATGCCTAGTTTTGCAAGAACAAAAAGTATAAGCCATGAATCTTTTTTTATCAATTTTACATTCTTTTAGTTTCAATCTCAGTGATTTGAATTTGGAGAAGTAATCTTAAAGTGTGTCAGAATTGATATGGCTAAGACTAATCAACTCATTTTCTAGTTCATGTCCTCTCATCTCATCTAGGTTCCCAAAAAGATTTCCTAGGGTATCCCATACTTCCTTTGGTGTTTTGGTTGATTCAATGTGAAAGCACAAATCTAGTGACATAGAAAACCAAAAGCTTCATCACATATGTCAAACCATTTTTCTTTATCTGCAGTTAGTTCAGTTTGTATACCCATAGTTATACTGTGTAGAGTTTCTTATTTTGTAATGCGAGTGACATTGAAGCCTTCCATTCATGATAGTTGAAGGGTGTGATAAAATTAATTTAATTAGGATCCATTATAGATTAATGTGTGTTTGTTTGTAATTAATTGAATAAATGCAGAAAAAAGTATCATGATAATTTATACACCTCCCTAAAATTATGCTTGACCCTCCCAAAATTTGGCACTTTATATTTTAATTCATTTTACAATGTAAATGGTTATAATACATTTAAAATTAAAAACATTAACTTTTTCAAAAGATGACACTCAAATTAGAGGTATCGATCAAAAGTTATTACATAATTAATTTCTCATAAATGAGCTTATTTAATAAAAATGTGCACCAAAACATTAAAAAATACCTATAGAGAGAATGGACCTATCCTTACAACCACTCATTAGAATTTGCATAGAACCATGGTCCTCCTCAAATTAACTATTGTTAAAAAACAACTTTCCTACTTGCTCCTTGCTATTCAGGCAAACACAAGCCACATATTACACAATAAACCAACTATTTAAAAATAATGATTTGAAAAATATCTAATTTTAAAAATAATATTAGGGAAAATAGTATTTTTTAACTTTTGACTTTAGAAAAGAGGAGAGCTGGGTAAAAGTCCATATGATGGTGCCATTAAATATGGAGAGAACACAGGGTTTGACGATTTGCTTGCTACACAAAACCATGAATGGAAGGTGGCCAAGGCAGAGAAGTGAAGGCTGAGAGACCCTTGGAGGCCATGTAAGGTGATCAAGGCAAAAATAATCATGCTCAAAGATTGTTTATTCCTTCTATTTCACTACCTTGTTAATTACATTAACAACTGGATGGTACGGAAATTTGTTAAGGATAACTAATGGCTAAAAGAGGTTGCATGCCACACCCATACATAAGACACCTTCCAGGCCCAGGCATGATGTGACCTGAGTCCTTTGGTCTAGTCCTATGATCCCTAAAATGGAGGGTGCTACAAATCTATGAAGACATCACTGTTTCAATCTACTTCCTTGAAATCTGAGGGCACTTTAAATTAATGAAGACATTGTTGTCTCACTCTACTTCCCCAGATCGACCATCAATACATAGTAGCATTGATAATATCATAGGAGTATATTGACCTGGGTTACATCATGAGTACCAAGGGTTACAAGGCCATTTAAAAAGGTTCTAACTAGGTAAGATCATGACCATAGAAGAGAATATGTAGTTAATAACATAAGCATTTTTGAGCCAAAAGTACTCTTCCACATAACTTGTTAGTTTAAAAAAACATTACAATATCAAAAATTATAACTAAAAAAAATGAGCAACATTTTACCATAACCTGCTCTAGTACCATATTGGATTTGCACCAAGAAAATGATAAAAAATGAGGCTACAAATAGTTACATAGATTCAAGAAGAGCAAAATAAATATAATTGAGAAAGACAAAACTCATAATAACATAATAATGTGATTTTTATTCAGCTCCAATGAATAATCAATAGCTTTATAATAGGTGTCTTATATAAGATAAAGAACATGTAACTTTCCCCTAGAATCAAGGAATTAATTGACAATAGACTAGTGGAGAACAAACGTGTAAAAACCACTGAACTAAGATATGTGGAAGCTAACTACTGTATAAACTAAGTCAAGTGGTAACTAACTACCATTAAACTAAAGAATCACCTAAGCACACTGAAGTTACATGTGTCGGTATTATCCATAAGCATGCTGAAGATACAAGATAATCCATAATGTTGGAAAAAGATTTAGAAAGTATACAGTTGTTTTAATTTTTAGGTAAAGTGAGCTAAATGGTGATACTTCCTCACCCAATATAATTATCATAATAAATTTCTTTGAAATAAAAATCAAATATCACCACACGTTCCCAACCAAAAAATTAATTTGTTTAGCGGTACAAACACGACAAGTTAATTAAATATGTAAATTTATTCATTCCAAAGAAAAAATAGCTGATTTGGGTGACGCCTTGTAATAATTTAATAAATAATATGCTAAAAAATGACTTCAATGCCAAAGGAAATTATTAACATAAAGTTCCAATAAATTTTTTTAGAAAATAAAAAGGTTGAATTGACATCTAAATCCTAATTTTTAGGACATAGACTAAGTCACCGTTTTCCATTAATAACCTCCAAAAATATAATGTTTACACAGGTAGGAATAATATATATAAAAGGGTTTAAAGTCTTATTACCATTTACTTCTACTATCCATCCGAGCATTAAAATAAGGAGTATGGTTTTATATTTGTTTAAAATACTAAATCATACTATGACGCCATGCCCAAAAATATAATGCCTTCGTATTATATTTTTACTATTCATGGATCAAAATAGGCCATATGTCACTTTTATTAACTGATCAATTTTTTTGAAGATTAAACAAATATTTAGAAAGATTATTTGGTTAGCACCTCATTTAACATATTCTATTTTATAAACCCAGACCAAAGCATGTGTGATTCCATAAAAGATATATCCCATCATAAATCTAAGACACCCTTTTATATATTCTTTTTTACATAATATTTAGTTTCTAAAACTCATAACAGAGAGGATAATATATATAGGCTATACATATCATGCAATAGAAGTATTACTTTGGTATACGAATGACTCCATCACCGTACGACATCTAATCTCCTGTATATTCATTGCTAGAAAAATATATGTATATATGCTTTAAAGGATTAACTGGTTACATAATAAATGGGTGATGCCTAGCGTTGGATCCCTAACCTAAGTTATATTACATCTATACCTAGATGGAACATTGATTTAAGTCGCCCTTCTTAGAAATAATAATATTATATAGGCTGCTATCTAAAGAACATAAATAATACTTGTTATCTTCTTTATTTATATGAACACTATCATCACTGTACAACGATTTAATTAATAGCTAGCTCTCAACCTTAAGGCATATATCTAGTGGCTTATATAGAACCTTTTTATAAATACATTATTATTTGTATTGGTTATTACATGGTGCTACAACCTAAATATATTATTACCTATATTTCACTGAGTTTATATATGTATATATAGTTTATATATTATTTGCTAGGCAAATTATTTCATAATCCAAAATAAACATCCAATTATTCAAAACACACATATAAAAGGGTTGAAAATTTAATTACAACACCTACTTGGTATTTTTTGCCTTCCTATCTGAAATCACACCCCATGTTTCTTTTCTGGGCTTCTCTCCAAAGTTTCTCCCTTCTATTTTCTCCAATGCATAAAACCATCCAAAATTATCTTTCATTCTCTCTCTTAAATAGAAAAATAAGTGTTAATTCTTTTTCCATATTTTTTAGTTTTTGTCTTTCTTGGTTTTTTTATCTTTTTATTTTTGATAATTTTAAGAGATCTAATTATTTTTATTTTTATATGTACATTATATTGTATTGTATGAGAGAGCATGTGGTTTGATGATTTATTACTGAATAACACCATGAATATAAGGTATCCAAGATAGAGTAGTGAAGGTTGAGAGACCTTTGGAGGCCATGTAAGGAGAAATAATCACCCTCCAAGACTATTTTTTCTTTCTATTTCACTACCTTATTAATTAAGTTAACAATCGATTGGCAGGAAAATTTGTTAAGGATAATTGATGGCTAATAGAGGTTGCATGCCACACCCATATACAAGACACCTTCTAGGCCTAGGCATGATGTGACTTGAGTCATTTGGTCTAGTCTTGTGATCCCTAAAATGGAGGGTAATATAAATAAATGAAGATATCATTGTCTCAGTTTGCTTCCCTAAAATCTAAGGGTGCTTTAAATTAATGAAGATATCATTATCTCATTCCACTTCCTTGAATCGACCATTAATACACAAAAGTACTACAATATCACAAGAGTTTATTGGCTTGGGTTCCATCATGAGTGCCAAGGGTTACAAGGCTAGCAAAGAGGTTCTAACTAGGTAAGATCATGGCCACAAAGGAGCATATGTAGTCAATAACACAAGCATTTTTGAGCCAAGAGTACTCTTCCACATAAACTTGTTAGTTTGAAAAAGCATTACAAATCTCAAAAATTATAACTAAAAAAAAATGAGCCACATTTTACCATAACTTGATCTGTTACCATATTGGATTTGAACCAAGAAAATGATAAAAAATGGGGCTACAAATAGTTACATAGATTCAAGAAGATCAAAATAAATATAATTGAGAAAGACAAAACTCACAATAACATGATAATGCGATTTGTATTTAGCTCCAATGAATAATCAATAGCTTTATAATATGTGTCTTATATAGGATAAAGAACA
Source organism: Torreya grandis (assembly GCA_037957365.1). Classification (NCBI taxonomy): domain Eukaryota; kingdom Viridiplantae; phylum Streptophyta; class Pinopsida; order Cupressales; family Taxaceae; genus Torreya; species Torreya grandis. The sequence goes on along the minus strand of JARHVA010000857.1, from coordinate 624,080 downwards.
AGCAACTTCCCCCTATAAATGAGGAATTAACTGACAATAGACTAGTGGAGAACAAATGTGTAACAACCACTTAACTAAGATATGTGGAAGCTAACTACTATATAAACTAAGTCAAGTGGCAACTAACTACCATTAAACTAAAGAATCACCTAAACAAGTTGAAGTTACATGTGTCAGTATTATCCATTTAATAAATAAATAGAATATTAAATATCCTACACTAATAATATCTGCATACAAGACCTTTTATTGACATTGGAATCTTAATAGAGAGTTTAGGGTTTGACTCATGTGTAAATACAAATTCAATATATGAATTTAAAACACATGGAATAATTGAAGAATAGATGCACAAAACCTTATGACTAATATTGGCTAAGAAAGAACTATGGGAAATTTTGGTTAGGTTTTTAAACTTTGGTAAATAATTAAAAGACAGAAATAATTCCATATATGTCATCATGCATTGCAAGGATTCCATGTTGGAGGTAGATACACATGAGACTTTATGTAATAGAGAGGTCAAGGATTGAGTTATGTGTAAATATAAATACACTATATGAATTAAAAACACATGGATCAATTGAAGAATAGATGCACAAAACCTTATGATTAATGTTGGCTAAGAAAAATTTAATAAAAAAATTGGTTAAGTTTTTAAAGTCAGGTGAATAATCTAAAGACACAAACCATTCCATAACATGAAACTAAGCTTTTGAAAATAATTCCATAAGAAGTATATCATTTTAGTGAAGAGTATGACATGAAATATTTGATGGTTGAAAATGTAAAAAATGATCACTATTTCAACTATAGATTTTTTAGTTAAACATCTCTAAATATTCTGAATATAAATCAATATGAAAATAATCTATTTTGAAATAAAAATATCTAGTGTAAGTTTACAACATACTTTTTGGGAATTCATTTATAATAGGATGTAATGGTCTTTCACAATACAATTGTTATTTTGAGAGAATGAATTATTGTAGTTAAGAACATATCACAAATTATTACTAGCTCTGGGGGTATTTTTATCCATTGTAAAGAAGAAAACTAGACAAGTCAATCATATATGTAAGAGAAATAAGATGATATAATCAAAACCTAAGTTTTGCAATGATAAATGTGACAATTTAGAAAAAATTTAGGGAACTGACACATAAAAAGAAATGAATGGAATATATTTTAAAAAATATTATAAAAATATACTAAAGGAACCTTAGATTTATTCAATTTTGCTAACATAAATTAAAATTAAACATGAAAGTTTACATACCACATGGATCCCAACAAACTATGGATTTAAGTAATTTTAGAAAATAGATTATTATCTTAGGGCTTGAGATCAAATAAATCAATGTATAAATATGGGAAGAGTTTTTAATATAATGTACATGCAATATAACCTCACAAGTTTTCAAAAATTAAAATGATGTAGCATTTAAAATACAACACAATGAGCATAAAATAAAGTTAAGATTGTAAATCTAAAATTATGCAATACAATTAACATTAGAAAACATGAAGGAATCAAGATTCGATAAAATATGAGGTAATATCATGAATAAATGTAACTTTATGATATTGGAAAATGTAAGTTCCCAAAAACATATTCCAATAAATAGAATACAATAAATTAAACATCATAATAATAGATAATAGAAAAATAATATATAATTAATAAAATTCATAATTAATATATAACAAATTTATAATTTAAATAGAAATGACATATTTATATATACAATTTTAATGTTAATGTTGTTGTTAACTCTGCATTATTGAATGGTATACTAGAAGAAGAAGTGTATTAATATTAGCCACATGGATATGAAGTTTTAAGATAAGAAAATAAGGTTTTTAGATTCAATAAATCCTTTTATGGTCTTAAACAAGATCTTAGAGGTTGGTAGAAAAAATTGACTCATATTTTTTGAAGAATGGGTTCAACAAAAGCAACAGTGAACCGACCTTGTATATCCAAAGGAATGACTTGGGTCAAATTTTGATTGTGTGATTATATGTGGATAATTTGATTTTAACTGGAAACTTGTCAATTGATTCATTTAAGACAACAATGAAAACCAAATTTAAAATTATAGATTTGGGGATGATGAAGTGTTTCCTTGGCATAGAAGTTAGGCAATCTAAAAAAGTTGTTTTTATATGTCAGTCTAAATATGCAAATGATTTGTAAAAAAAAAATTAAAATGATGAATGCCAATTTAGTGCCAACACAAATTACCATGGGATTAAATCTAAGTTGATAAGGTAAAGGATCCAATGTTGGTCCAACCTTATACAAAATATTATTTGGAAGTCTAATGTATTTAATGGTCACGCGACATGATATCATGTTCGGAGTTAGTCTTATTTTAAGGATTATGGAAAAACCAAAAGAATCCCAATGGAAATATGGAAAAAGTATATTGAGGTACTTTGATGGTACAAAATCACTTAAAATTATGTATGCACCTTCTAAACTTTTCAAATTGATTGACTACATGAATAATGATTGTGTTGGAAGTATTGATGATAGGAAAAACATGTATGGTTAAATTTTTCATCTGAGATCAGGTGCATTTAAACGGGAATCTAAGAAGTAGCCCATGTTCATGCTCTCATCCTTAGAATCTAAATACATTGAAACCACATCAATAACATGTTAGGCAGTTTGGATGAGAAGAGTTATATATGATTTAGAGCATGATCAAGAAGAGGCAAAAAATATAAATAATAATAAGAATTCAGATATAGTGATTTTTAAGAAAAATGTCAAGTTCATAAGAGAATCAAGCATATACACACTATATATCACTTCATTCACTTGAATTAGTCAACAATGGTAAGATATTTCTTAAATTTTCATCTTCAACCGGATTATATCAATTATGTTTTCTTATCTAAAATTCCATTTGAGATTATTCACTCAGATCGATGTGGACTAATGAATACTCTTCAATTGGTGTAAATATGTATATTTTGACTTTAATTGATTATTACATAAGAAAAAACATGGGTTTATTTCCTAAATCACAAGTCAAAAGTCTATAGTATTTTCAAAGAGTTTAAGGACAAAGTTGAAAAACAAAGCAGTCAATATATCAAGTTGATGATATTCGATCAAGGAGGAGAATATATATCTAATGAATGCATGACATTTAAAAAAATCATGTAACAAAGAAGTAGTCTGCAACAAGATATACACCTTAGCAGAACACTATATTAGAAAGGAAAAAAAACAATCATGAAAATGGCTTAAAGTATGTTGAATACCAAATATATAATAAATAAATATTAGAATGAATTTTCATAAAACGTGATTTTTATTTTGATTAGATGTCCAATGAAGATTATAAGAACAAAATTCCTTGAGAAACATGAAGTGGAAAGAAACATAGTGTTTCTCATTTATGAGTCTTTGGTTGTGTGGCATATTATCGCGTGGCTGCAGAGTTGAGAAAGAAATTGGATGATAGAGGAGAGAAGTGTATTTTTTGGGGTTATAGTGAATAGTTAAAATCTTACAAATTATACAATATAATCATAAAGAAAACTATAATCAATAGAGTTGTAAACTTTATTGAATAAGAAACTTCAGATGGATGCATTGATAATATAAATATAGTTGTTGTCTAGTTACCACATGAAAATGAGTTAGAAGAAGATGGATCACAAAATGTGCCACAAATGCACACTCTAGCGATGCCTTCTAAAACATGATACCCTTATGTGACATCATATATTGTGCCCATAGTGCTTAGTCTATCTAATCTAACAAGCAATCAAAATAATGATTTATCAGATTCATCTCTAGCATCATTAACATCTAGCTTTAGAGACACTTTAAGGAAGATAAGAATCTTGAAAAGCGATTTATCATGAATCTCAAGTAGCTGAAAAATGTATGTTTGTTATCTAGTTTTGCATTTCAATCAAAAGCTGATCCAATTCAATTTAAAAATGATATTGAAGATGAAAATTGGATAAGTGCTATGGATGAAGAAATTGATTCAATTGAAAAGAATAAAACATAAGATATTATTAATCTTTCTGAAGGAAAGCATGTAATAGGATTAAAATGGGTCTATAAGACCAAATTCAATGTTGACAGAGATGTTGAGAAATATAAAGCAAGGTTAGTTTCAAAGGGGTTTTTAAAACAACATAAAATTGATTATAATAAGACTTTTGTGCTAATGGTTAGATTGGACACTATTATAATGGTTTTATCTATTGATGCTCAAAACAAGTGGAGAGTGTATAAAATGGATGTTAACTTTGCATTCTTGAATTGTATACTAGAAGTGTATTAATATCAACCACCTGGATATGAAGTTTTAAGATAAGAACACAAGGTTTATAGATTGAAGAAAGCCTTTTATGGTCTTAAACAAGATCCTAGAGATTGGTACAACAAAATTGACTAATATTTTTTGAAGAATGGCTTCCACAAAAGCAATAATGAACCGACCTTGTATATAAAAAAGAATGACTAGGGTCAAATTTTGATTGTGTGATTACATGTGGATGATTTGATTTTCACTAGAAATCGATCAATTGATTCATGTAAGACAACAATGAAAATCCAATTTGAAATTATAGATTTGGGGATGTTGAAGTATCTCCTTGGCATAGAAGTTAGCCAATCTAAGAAAAGGTGTTTTTATATGCAGGTCTAAATATGAAAATGATTTTATAAAAAGATTCAAAATGAAGAATTTTAATTCAATGCCAACACTAGTTGCCATGGGATTAAAACTAAGTAAAGTAGGTAAAGGATCTAGTGTTGATCCAAACTTATATAAAAGACTAGTTGGTAGTCCAATCTATTTAATGGTCATAAGCCTTGATATCATATATGGAGTTAGTCTTATTTCAAGGGTTATGAAAAAACTAATAGTATCCCATTCAAAATATGAAAAAAAGATATTGAGGTACATTGATGGTACAAAAGTGCTTGGAATCCTATATGCTCTTTCAAAAGTTCTCAAATTTATTGGCTATATGAATAGTAATTATGCCAACAGTATTGATGACATGAAAAACACATTTGGTTAAATGTTTCATCTTCGATCAAGTATAGTTTCATGGGCATCTAAGAAGTAACCCATAATCACCCTCTCATCCACATAAGTTGAATACATTGCATCCACATCAACAACAAGTCAGGGAATTTGGATAAGACTAGTTTTATATGATTTAGAGCATGATCAAGAACAAGAAAAAAGGATTTATTATAATAACAATTCATCTATAGTGCTTTCTAACAAAAATGTCAAGTTCACAAGAGAAGCAAGCACATAGAAATTAGATATCACTTCATTTGAGAGTTAGTCAACAATGGTGAGATCTATCTTGAATTTTGTAGAAATGAATATTAGTTTGCTGATATTTTAAAAAAGTCTTTAGTAATGAATATTTTTTAGCATCTTCAAGAATGCATAGGTGTTAAGGATGTTCTTAGTAGTTTAGATTGAGGGGGAGTGTGGGATGATGTCACTGTCCAGCTGGTAGTCTACTTTTAATCTAGCCTACCTAATCACTCGGACAATCTCACTTATCACACAATGAATGACTGTCAGTCCTTGACAACTGGATAATCCACTCACATATCTCGTTGTACACAAAATGTCCTTCATATCCCAGCTAATTGTATTTGCTTTATTAATGCATTAATATTGATCTTATTACTCTTTCTCATATGTAGCTGTCTCTAGAGACTTCCATAGGGGTATAAAGGTTGAGTATTATATCATTTTGAAGAAGAGTAGCGAATCTCTGTCAAAATATATACTCAAGCTTGTGTTTTAACTGAACATCGAAGATCCTTGATAACATAATACAGGGCATATTATTCTTGTTTTATATTATGTGCTTGTTCTTATATTTGTTTTGAAAGAAATATATGTGTTCATCCCTGAATTTGTTTGTTATAGCTCACTTCCAGCATTAAAAATGACTACAAATGTAGGTTCACCATAATGTATTCCAATAAATAATACAATAAATTAAGCATCACAATCAAATATAATGCAACGATAATTAATAATTAATAAAACAAAAGATTGATATATAATTTATTTTAAACTTAAATAAAAATAATATATTTATGTATTTAATGTTGTCGAAACCTTACAAAACGTAATTAGAATTAAGACATCTGCAACCTAGACATTTGAATATAATTTGGTGAGAATTACCATAAATATACACTCCATTCCAAAAGAAAGTTAGATTAGGGTTTATCTGAAAAGACGTATCCATGCAATGCCCACGTTGGTAACAATGATACGACAATTAAACCTTAGTATAAGTTGGGGAATCGCTAGAAATTAAGTCGTAAAGAACAATTCAATCCTGGAGCGATTTAGTCATACCGGGCGGGGTGAGTTTTTGTCTTTCCAAAATAGTGGGAAAGTTGATATTTTTTATTGTATGACTTACCGTAACAACACAAATTCACGTGAACTGAAGAGTTGTCAAACGAAACAACGAAGCTTCATCTTCAACCAGAATATGTCAATCATGTTTTCTTATCCTACGGCACAAACAACTTCTTTGCCTTCACGCCGAACTTTCCACTGAAAATTTTCAAGAATTCAATTTCGACTCTTACGGATAGATATAAATACATATGTGTATTCGTATTTGAGTTTGCATTGAATACTAGGATACAGCTGGAGGATTTGTCAAATCATCTTATCCACATATTTCTCTTATAAAACTACACTTCCTAACTACCTAACAAACCATAACGATCTCTTATCTTGTCTGCTCATTCCACTTTGCAATTTTTAGTTTTCTTCAATTTTTGTGGAGAAATGGAGAGGGTAAACATGTTGAAAGTAATAGCTACCATCATGATAATGGTGGGTACAGTTTTAGGAGAAGTAGAGGTTGATAGAAGCAGTTTTCCGCCTGGATTTATCTTTGGGACTGCCTCTTCTTCGTATCAGGTTCGTATTCCCTATGGCTCCATTCGAATGTTTATTTCATAAAATTTTAAATTTATTATACTGAGATTTACAGGTGGAAGGCGCATATTTGCAAGATGGGAAGGGTCTAAGCAATTGGGATGTATTCACCCACACTCATCCAGGTTTTTTCAACATATTTTAATCACTTCTATAGCTTATTTCTCATTATTTTTTAATAGCAACAAAAGATCATCTTTTGATGGATATGGTTGTTTTTAATAAAAAATGTTATAGGAAATATTGTTGACCGAAGCAATGGGGATGTAGCTGATGATCACTACCATCGTTACTTGGTAATTGTCACATGGTTATTAACTGATGTTTTTGTAATTGTTATGTCTAGTTAATTTTGACTAAACCAATTGCGCAATACAGGAAGATATTGAATTGATGCAATCCCTTGGAGTGAACTCTTATCGCTTTTCCATCTCATGGTCTCGCATTCTTCCAGGTATAACATGCCTTCGCCATGTATAGTTGTGCTCAAAAATAAAGTTTATAGAACATATGATATTCATGTTGCCCATTTAATGTGATAAAGCTGGAAGAGGAGCTGTAAATGTGAAGGGAATAAAGTTTTATGATAATCTCATCAACACTCTACTTTCAAAAGGTACATACATTTACTACAATTTCAAATATCCGTTTAAATTATATCCTTCACCAGTACATCAATAAACAAATCATTATGTTTGTGATTGCTTTAGGAATCCAACCGTTCGTGACATTGAATCATTATGATCTTCCACAACAGTTAGAGGATGCATATGGGAGCTGGTTAAGTCCCCACATCATGTAAGTTGTGATCTATATATCTTCAATTTCTTTAACAACTGATTTAGTTTGGTTTGGCTTTAAAAATTAAAATAACGGATAGGTTAATATTCTTTAAAATTCATGGGTGTTATAACGATTTTGTCCAAAGTTTATGATCTCATTGGTGAGTCCATTTTTAACGGAGTAAGAATGAAGCTAATTTTGTTTCTTTTAAGTTATTACAATTTCATTTCTTTTAAGTTAGATTTATCTTAATATTGTAGTGGGCTCTTGCAGAAAAGACTTCGAAGCATTTGCAGACATTTGCTTTAAAGCTTTCGGAGACAGAGTGAAATACTGGGCAACATTCAATGAGCCCAATATATTTGTTCGAAGTGGTTACCTCGCGGGAACATTTCCACCTTCTCGGTGTTCTTGGCCGTTTGGGAATTGTAGCGATGGCAACTCAGAAATAGAACCCTACCTGGCAGCGCACAATGTTATATTATCGCATGTAGCAGCTGTGGATATCTATAGAACAAAATATCAGGTTAGAAGTCATATAGTTTTGTGTTTTTCCGAAGGTGGCGGATGCATTATTCATAATGAAGCATAACTTTTCGTGTATTTGTACTAAAACGCAGACGGTGCAAGGAGGGTCTATTGGTATAGTGATATCCTGTGGATGGTACGAGCCTTTGAGGAATATCCCAGATGACAGAGCTGCAGTCGACAGATTGTTGGCCTTCGATACTGCCTGGTAAAAAACAGGCTTTTCATTCAACTGCATTACATTTTGTAACTGTTTACTTACCCTTCCGGCGGTTGATATGATCATAGGTTTTTAGACCCCATTGTTTTTGGGAATTATCCTCCTGAAATGCGACAAATGTTAGGGCGCCGGCTGCCTACGATTTCCCCAGAAATGTCTGAGAAAATGAGAGGTTCATTTGATTTTATCGGCATTAACCATTACAGCACATCGTATGCCAAGGACTGCCTCTTCTCGCCGTGTTTGAAAATAAGCTATGCCCCAGATGCCTTGGTCTATACAACTGGTAAGCCAACCCCATAAAATAGACGCCTTAGAATCTCTTTTGTTGTGGACGATTGTTAATAAATACGGCATGCTTCGGAGGTGAGAGAGACGGAATTCCTATAGGCGAGCCGGTAAGCCCTTTTCTTCCTTCAAATTCATCGCAAATCATCTTACAATAATACTTAGCCAATTCAATGTTTTATATGATTATTGTGGTGTTGCAGACAGCCATGCCGGGGTCCTATGTTGTGCCATATGGCATGGAAAAAATAGTGATGTACGTGAAGGACAGATACAACAAACCTGTTATTATTATCACAGAAAATGGTGAGAGAATGAACATGAATTTACTTGACTACTTGTATATTATCCTTAGTTGTTCTAATAATTGGAAATGCACACAGGTTATGCTCAAGAGACAGGCCCCATAGCAGATGTTATAAATGATAGTGGAAGAGTCAACCAAATGAAAAGCTACCTCGCCTATTTGGCAGCCGCAATACGGTACCTATCCCTCTAACCAGTTTCTAATCCATTAACGTACCACTTTATGTTGAAATTTGATGAAAATTAACACTGCTCAATGCATAAATTTACAGAAAAGGAGCAGATGTGAGGGGTTACTATGTGTGGTCTGTTTTGGACAATTTTGAGTGGCTATACGGCTACACTAAACGGTTCGGCCTTCACTATGTCGATTATGCCACGCAAAAACGCTATCCAAAGCTCTCTGCGGACTGGTACAAAAGCTTCCTTACCAAAAACGAACGACATGCATATAGACAAAAAATATTTCCTCTGTAAATAAACTCTCTAATCACTCCGAAATTCTTGTAAATAATTCATTATTCTATGAAATAAGAGCCAATTCGTACATCTTTCCTGGTTTAAGTTGAGTATTATTCGAATGATAGGGATTCCAGCCTCTTAATGGTGCATTGGCATAGAACAATTATGAAGGCGATATCTTATTCTTTAAAAATATATCTTGATAAATTTTTGCTTCGTAAATCATGAAGGCGATGTTTATTTTTCACGTCAATGATAAAAGAGACTGATGAATTACCAATTGTACTCTTAGTTACAATCATGTGCGAATAATAACTGAATATATTTATTTGTAAAATGATGGGAGATTAATTTTAGGATATATATTATAAATATTAATAATTTTATTATTTTATTATTATTATTTTTATTAATTGTTGACAAATTTTTTATTAATATATTTTTTAAAAAAATTAATTTTATTAACTTATTTGCTACTCGATTTAAATATGAAAATGTGAATATGGTCAATGTCATAATTATACAATCGATCATGGTTAGGAGGTAAAAACAACTACCCAAAAAAAGTAACAGGTGCTTCAACTTTATTGTCACTATATTGTAATATGTATAATTGGGAATAAGATGACATGGAATTTCTACTACCTTTTACCTTTGACTAGAACTGCAAGGTAATTTTACGAAAGGTTATTCTTTTCATATTATGAAAATTATTTATAGTTAAAATTTATCTAGATAAAAGATTTATATTAATCCTTGTTTATTGAGTAAAGGTTTCATTTTGAATATTCTGTCATGAACAATTTTCTGCTAGTGTTTATTTGGTTCGAGCAATTCCTTCAAACGATTAAATATAATAAGGTAATTTTTTTTTAATCAAGAATACCTTTGGTTTCACTTTGAATATTCAATCATGAACAATTTTATGCTAGTGTTCATTTGGTTCAAGCAATTCCTTCAAACGATTAAATATAATAAGGTAATTTTAAAAAAAAAATCAATAATACCTTTTAGAGGAATTTATCTCTCTTTGAAAGTAAGCATTATGTTAGCTTCATAATTTAAGTGATTATAAATTAGTAAAAAATTAGAAGTCTAGTATCCGTAGGTATATTATTTTTATATTTGATACTTTAATTTAGAGAATATTATTTAAAATGGTTGATCATATTAGTAAACTCAATGATAGATATTTTCATTTGGATATTATGAACTTTATTTATGATTTTATAATCTTTTATTGCATAAATTTTTAGCCTAATACCACGGGAGAGATTTTGAGGAATAATTTGACAATTCATTCATTAAGGGGTTTGCTAATATTTGATTTCTAGACTTCCTTTATAATATATGATTAACATCATAACATGTCATCATACATCAATTGAATTCTATGTTGGAAGTAGATATTTACATATGAGACCTTTGTTGACATTAGAATCCTAATAGAGAGGTTATGGGTTGAGTCATCTATTAATATAAATGTACTATGTGAGTTATAAACACATGGATCAATTGAACAATAGATGCACAAAATTTTGTGACTAGTACTGGATAGAAAAAAAGCAAGGAAAATTTTGTTTCAGTTTTTAAACTTTGATAAATAATCTAAGGACATAAATCATTCCATAACATAAGAAGACAATCTTTTTGAAGATAATTTCATAAGAAGTGTATCATGTTAAAGAAGACTGTGATATTAAATATACAATGGTTGAAAATGTCAAAAAAAGATCACTATTTCAAACCAAAAAACTATTGCAACTCAATTTATTTATGAAAATGTGACAATATCAAAACCATATAGATGGCTATCCTCAATGTCATAACTATACAATAATTCATGGTTAGGACCTAAGATGGCTATCATAAATTTTTGAACATGGATGTGGTAGTTGTAGATTGTCCTCCCAAGTAGGGGATGCCATCATCAAGAAAATGGGTTGTCATCATGGGTGATAACGTTTAGATGGGCCTTTTTTATGCCACCATTCATTTGGAGGGTAAGATGGTGAAGCTTCATAGATAGCCTAGAATGTTACATGTGCTTGAAGATCTAAGACATGCTCTAAATGAGGTTCTGTACACTGGTGTGGAGCTAGGTAATTTTATTGGAAACATAGATTTTGTTAAATAATTTATTATCCTTAATGTTGGATCTGACAAAGAAAGTAATGATGTTTGGAGAATGCATTTTGATGAGGCTTGTTGTAATCTTGGAAATGGAGTTGTGGTTGTTTTTTGTGCCCCTAATAGAAAATATTTAAAGTTTTATTTCAAGTTATCTTTTGAGTGCACTAACAATATTGATAAATATGAGGCACTCTTAATTGGTTTGAGGATCACCTGAGAACATGCAATTACAAGCCTAATTGTAAAGGGTGATTCAATGTTAGTGGTTAAGTAGGTCTAAAATACTTATACCACCAATAATAAAAGGTTAAAATAATATATAAATGTTGTATGTTGTTGGATCCCAATTGTACACCTTTAGAATTCAACCTTGCATATTTGAAAAGATGGCAAACAAAGATGATAAACCTTAGTTATGTCATTATAGCCGAGGAAGTATTTAACATATGGATGGACTAAAAAGAGATAATGGATGGAAGGCATCTTCAAAGGGTATAGTTAGTTCCCTGCTACTTATGGCTTTGCTTGATCCAAGGTGAGAGGACCTACGAGGTAGTTTGGTCATAAGTAGGGATACTACAATTATATCTCTAGGGAATTATTAGCACACATACAGATATGATGAAATCATAACCAAACTTTCACGCTCCACTCAAGAAGAGTTGTCACACAAATGGATAAAATGCTTTTAAATAAAATACAAGCTACTAAAGACAAATATAATGTGATTGCAATCTTCATTTCTAAAGAAATTATTGACAATTAAGATCCAAATGGAAAATGACAATGCTAACCTTAAAAAATCAATTAGAGACACATTCTATATTTACAATACTTATGCATCTATAAACAAAGAACACCTAAAATCTTTAACATCATGTATGAATTGTAGAGTTAGGATAGGTAGGATGAGTTAGGTATATTTAAAAGAGTTGTGATGGATTTCAACACTAAAAATTCCTTAAACTACCATGATATCATTCATTCCATGATATCAACATTTTTATATTATTTTAACATTTTGTTCTTAGTGTCATAAGCATTTAAGACCTGCTCAACCACTAACTCTAAATCACCCTTCAAAATCAGGCTTACAATTCCATGTTATCAGGAAATCCTCAAACCAAGAAAGAGAGCCTCATATTCAATATTGTTGTTAGTGGACTCAAAAGTTAGCTTGAAAGAAAACTTAAAATAATTTTTATTAGGTGCATAAAAGATAACTCCAACTCCATTTACAAGATTGGATCAAGCCCCATTAAAACACATTCTCCAAACATCATCACTTTCTTTATCAGATCCAACATCACAGATAGTAGATGACAAAGGTATGTGAGGGGGTGAGTGAGGTGGACTTGGGGGACCAAAATGAGAAGAAGATTTAGCTTGTTGAGAAGGTGCTAGGTAATGAATAGGAATATAAGACTTTGGGTTATCGAGATAACTATGGTAATCTTCAATCAAAGGAATTTTAACAAAAATAAGTTTAGGTGTGACAAAATTATGATGGTCTAGACACTCCTCTCCTCCATAAATTTGCTCTTAAATTTGCCTCCAATCTTGTCTCCTTCTTCTATGATGAAAACTTATCTCAGAGACAAGGTTCTTTGATGAATCACCTCTAAAGAAAGATATCAGTCCTTCCAATTTTATAAACAAGAGAACACTCAAGACTTCATCAATAGTTCAATAGTTCAATGGGGTATCTTGGTCACAAGGAGGGATAGTATAGTTCAATATCCAAGGAATTATTGTCACACATACAAATCTGATCAAAGCATGACCAAAATTACACACTTCACTCAAGAAGAGTTGTCATAGACTTAGCAAATACTTTTAAATCAAATACAAGCTACTAAAGATAGAATGTGATTATAATTTCAATAGATATTGTTGACAACTAAGAGCCGAATGTAAAATTACAATGCTAACCTTCAAAGATCAATCATAGACACATTCTAGATTTACAATACTTATGAATTTGTAAGTAAATAACACCTAGAATCTTCAACAACATGTATTACTTATAGGGATAAGATAGGTAGGATGAGTTAGGCATATTTAAAATATTTGTGGTGGCTTTCAACACTAGGAATTCATTAAACTACCATGTTATCATTTATTCTAGGATGTAGGAAACTAAAAAATAAGATAAATAAAACTATAAGGAATGATTTATATTCATTAATACTAATCCAATGAAATAATTCAAATTATCCTTAAAATATCCAAAGCATACATTGAAAGTAAAGTCTCAAGCAACTCACAAAACTTATTGCCACTCGATTTAAATATGAAAATTTGAATACGGTCAATGTCATAACTATATAATTGGTCATGGTTAGGAGCTAAAAACAACTAACCAAAAAAAGTAACAGGTGCTTCAACTTTATTGTCACTATATTGTAATACGTATAATTAGGAATAAGATTACATGGGATTTCTACTACCTTGACTAGATATGCAAGGTAATTTTATGAAAGGTTATTCTTTTCATATTATGAAAATTACTTATAATTAAAATTTATCTAGATAAAAGATTTATATTAATCCCTATTTATTGAGTAAAGGATTCACTTTGAATATTCAATCATGAACAATTTTCTGTGAGTGTTCATTTCGTTTGAGCAATTCCTTCAAACGATTAAATATAATAAATTAATTAAAACAAAAAAAATCAAGAATACCTTTTATAGGAATTTATCTCTATTTGAAAGTAAGCATTATGTTAGATTCATCATTTAGGTGATCATAAATTAGTTAAAAACTAGAAGTCGAGTATCCATAGGTTATTTTTATATATGATACATTAATTTAGAGAATATTATTTAAAATGGTTGATCATATTAGTAAACTCAATGATAGATATTTTCATTTGGATATTATGAATTTTATTTATGATTTTCTAATTTTTATTGCATAAAATGTTAGCCTAATACCAAGGGAGAGATTTTGAGGAATAATTTGACAATTCATTCATTAAGGGGACTGCTAATATTTGAATTCTAGACATCCTTTATAGTATATGATTAACATCATAACATGTCATCATATAACGCTCAAATTCTAAATTGGAAGTGAATATATACATATGAGACATTTTTTGACATTAGAATCCTAATAGAGAGGTTATGGGTTGAGTCATCTATCAATATAAATGCACTATATGAGTTATAAGCATATGGATCAATTGAACAAAAGATGCACAAAACCTTGTGACTAGTATTGGACAGAAAAAAATCAATGAAAATTTTGGCTAGGTTTTTAAACTTCGATAAATAATCTAAGGACACAAACCATTCCATAACACAAGAATACAAGATTTTTGAAACTAATTTCATAAGAAGTGTATCATGTTAAAGAAGAGTGTGACATTAAATATACAATGGTTGAAAATGTCAAAAAAGGATCACTATTTCAACTCACAAAACTATTGTAACTCAATTTATTTATGAAAATGTGACAATATCAAAACCATATAGATGACTATTATCAATGTCTTAACTATACAATAATTCATGGTTAGGACCTAATCTAGCTATCTTAAATTTCCGAACATGGATGTGGTAGTTATGGATTGTCCTCCCAAGTTGGGGATGCCATCATCAAGAAAATGGGTTGTCATCATGGGTGATAGTGTTTAGATGGACCTTTCTTATGCCACCATTCCTTTGGAGGGTAAGATGGTGAAGCTTCATAGAGAGCTTAGAATGTTACATGTGCTTGAAGATCCAAGACATGCTCTAAATGAGGTTCTGTACACTGATGTGGAGCTAGGTAATTTTATTGGAAACATAGATTTTGTTGAATAATTTGTTATCTTTAATGTTACATCTGATAAAGAAAGTAATGATGTTTGGAGAATGTGTTTTGATGGGGCTTTTTCTAATCTTGGAAATGGAGTTGTGGTTGTCTTTTATTCCCCTAATAGAAAATATTTTATGTTTTATTTCAAGTTATCTTTTGAGAGCACTAACAATATTGATAAATATGAGGTACTCTTAATTGGTTTGAGGATCACCCGAGAACATGGAATTACAAATCTGATTGTAAAGGGTGATTCAATTTTAGTGGTTAATTAGGTCTAAAATACTTATGCCACCAATAATAAAAGGTTAAAATAATTTATATATTTTTTATGCTATTGGATCCTAATTATACACCTCTAACATTCAACCTTGTATAATTAAAGATTTGGTAAACAAAGATGATAATCCTCAATTATGTCATTATAGCCAAGGAAGTGTTTAACAGATGGCTGGACTAAAAATAGATACTGACTAAAAGGTATCTTCAAAAGGTATGGTTAGTTCCCTACTACTTATGGCTCTGCTTGATCCAAGGTGAGAGGATCTACGAGGTAGTTTAGTCATCAGGAGGGATACTATAATTGTATCTCTAAGGAATTATTAGCACAGATACATATCTGATGAAATCATAAATAAAATTTCACACTCCACTTGAGAAGATTTGTCACACAAATGAAGCAAATGCTTTTAAACCAAATAGAAGCTACTAAATACAGATAGAATGTGATTGTAATCTTCATTTCTATAAAAGTTATTGACAATTAAGAGCCAAGCAAAAAGTTATAATGCTAACCTTCAAAAATTAATTAGAGACACATTCTATATTCATAATAATTATACATTTATAAGCAAATAACATCTAAAATATTTAACATCATGTATTAAGTATAGGGTTAGGATAGGTAGATGAGTTAGGTATATTTAAAAGAGTTGTGGTGGATTTCAACACTGATAATTACTTAAATTACCATGCTATCATTCAGTCCATATTATCAACATTTCTATATTATTTTAACCTTTTATTATCAGTGGCATAAGTGTTTCAGATCTACTTAACCATTAAATCTAAATCACCCTTTAAAATCGAGATTGTAATTCCATGTTATCATGCAATCCTCAAACCAAGCAAGAGAGCCTCATATTCAACATTGTTGTTAGTACACTCAAAAGTCAGCTTGAAATAAAACTTAAAATATTTCTTATTAGGTGCATAAAAGACAACCCCAGCTCCATTTCTAAGATTGTATCAAGCCCCATTAAAACACATTCTCCAAACATCATCTCTTTCTTTATCAAATCCGAAATCAAGGATAGTAGATGAAAAAGGATTGTAAATTAGAGTTAATTATATAAATAACTCTCAGTTATAATATTAGGTCACCATAACATATATAATTTTTTTCTCTCTGCTATGAAAATATAATGGAAAATATAAGTTAATATAGGCAAGACATGCAAGTGACTATTTATTCTAGACACCTTTGATGCATTTATGCCCTACATCAAGTTCATCAAAAATATTTTAGAGGATTATAAAACAAATAAAATCCACACGCTTCACTTCCTCACCAAGGAAGACACCCTAATCCCTATGGCCACAGAGTTGTGTTTGCTTCCAATTGACGGGGTTGAAGTAATAAACATTTTTATGCTAGCCAAAGATGAAAAAGATGAAGGAAAAATGTAGAAAATGGGAAAAGGTCATGTAAAATTCAATGATATAGGTTACCATTAGTGTTTAAGCCATTGGTAGTTGCACAATTTTATTATTGTTATCCTTTCAAAAAACACCTTCACCACTCTATAGGACTTAGATATTTGGGGTTTTGTTCACAATGTTATAATATTGCGAAAAAGTGTCAGATATTTTTTTAAATGTAAGGTATAGTAGTGGATTTTACAAGTGGGGCTGAAAAAGTATTTCATAGTCATATACAAAAAAATTCTCATAATTGATGACACATTTTAGATATTACTTAAATCAAATAAGATTTTTACCATTTATTTTATTTTGTGACACTAGCTAGGACTCAATAATGAAATACATCTAATTGTCATCAAATTTTTTAGATTATAAGTACTATTAAACAAGCCATAAATTTTCTATACTAATAGAAAAAATCTTTTATTATTGACTACAGATTGAGGACTCACTGTATCATATAATGTTTTATTATATTCACACATAAACAACTAATCAAAATGCACCAAGTTTACAAGTTTAGTTTCTCATTTCCTCTAAACCATAGACATAAATCATATTGATCATCTAAAATTTTATAAATGTAGGAGGTATAATTGAAAAAAGATTTACCTTAGGCAAATATTCTATCAAAATTTGAAAGATTTATTGTTGTGGGCATAGAAGAAAAACCCAACTCCATTTCCAAGATTAGAACAAGCCTCATCAAAAGACATTCTCCAAACCTAACCACTTTCTTTGTCAGGTTCAACACCAAGAATAGTTGGTTGTTTGATATAATATAAATTCCCAACGAAGCTACCGAACTCCACATTAGTGTACAACACTTCATTTAGAGCTCATTTTAGATATTCAAGTAAATGTAATATCTTAGGTTCCCTATGAAGTTTGACAATCTTACCCTCCAAAGGAATGGTGGGGTAATAAAGGTCCATTTGAATACTACCACCCATGCTGGTAGCCCATTTTCTTAACAACAACATCTTCCACTTGGGAGGACAATCCATAACTACCACGTGCATGTTTGGAAACTTACCTGGATGAACTTTTAATTGCACTACCAATCCTTTAAATTATCAAACAACTGGTACCTCCCATTAGTCTATGGCATAACACTTGCCAAAAGCTGATGTGGTTTTTACTCCAAGCTCATTTAAGACACTGAGGGGCGTCACATTGCAAGAGGCTCCATAATAAAAAAATGTAGTTATGAAAAATTAAACCATTAACTTGCAGGGTCGTATAAAATGGGTCAACATCCAGTTGACTCTCTATCACTGCAGTCCCCAAATAGACCTCTAGAGTTAGTTCAACAACTTCATTTGACTCTTCATTATCATCAAGGGGTGTTGGGGGTGAATTAATTTCATTGGCAACTATATTCTTATTAAATTCCAAATACTCAAATGCCCTCTTCATATGTTATGGTATTCATAGCAATTAAACAATGGCATAATGATCTTTAATTGGCTCAATACTTGGTCCATATCACATACACTATATTGAGGAAGGGGAGTATTAGGAGGAAGGGTAATAACACCCTCAACTAGAATACATTCATTCAAAATCATAAGTGAAACAATATAGGATGGAATAACATTGCTAACAACATTTTTTAAGGATGGATTTATTATTACATCATTTGTACCCTTAGGAATACTGGATAACATAGGTTCTTTATTCTTGGCTAGAGCACCTATCTATTTGAAATCTTGGGAAGCAGATACTAGTTTGGAAGGAATAGGGATGTCTCTAGTTTTTTTAAATTCCTTATGTTTATCCCTTGCCCTTAGATTATTAGGGGTAGTCTCTTGAATAACAACACCTTGTTTCCTAATTCTTAGACTATATTATTTCGCTTAGGTAACTGTTGTATTAATTAGCAGTTACCTGTTTTCAACTAAAAGAATTGCCCCTTCACACTTTTTAATCATTATGGATCTTAAAAATTCAATTTCATGATTGGGTTATTCATATGCTTGTGTCATATTTACATCATAAACAAATTCAAAATTTGGGACACATACCTTTTTCATTACACTCCAAAATTAATCAACAATAGTAGCACTCAACAACTTTATGGAGGTAGACATTTTACTTTGAGAGATTTGATAGTCAAACATAAAAATATCATCATCTTCAGATGTAGACTTAGGTTCCTTTGCATAGTCATCAATTATTTTAGAAATATCATAAGGAGGATGGGGGAGGAAGCACGTATCACACCAATCAATTTTAAGATCACAATCTATGGAAATAACTTTGGCATTCAATGGATTAGGAACTTCATTTTCAACTCCTTTATTTGGATTTATATTATTTTAGGTAGGTCTCTTCCCTCTATCCTTATATATATTATTGAAAGAGGGTCTTCCTTATGCTTAATTCTAGTTTTGAGCTCTCTCCTGACTATAAGTTCCATGAGGGATCCCCTTCTCATCTTTGGCCAACTTGTGTGACATCTCCTTGATAGTAGTTGTCAAGGTTTTCACAATTTCCTTAAGGTTGGCTATCTTATTGGACCAAATATTTTTAGGATTAATCAACTTTACATCAGCCTTCTTATTTAAAGGGTTTTCCACAACTTTTATGCTATTTTCAATTTGGATGGCCATGTTAAATGCCAACATCAGATTTGTGAGAGCCTTATCTCTCAAGTAGTATGCAACCTTCTTGTCAAAAGAATCACAATATTTGATCAAGTGGTATCACTATGCCTAATATTTTTAGGTATCCTCATCATAGTCTTATTAAACCTTGTATTAAAGTCCTATACACACTCATTAGGGTTCTTCTTTATGTTTTCAAATTCTACTAGGAGGATCCTAGGGTCAATTTTATCACCATATTGTATTTTGAAAACATTCTTCATTTATTCCCATGAATATATGCATCTATGGGGAATGGATTTGAACCAATCATGGGAAGCTTATTCCAATGTGTAAAAAAATAGCTTAATGCAAACATACTCATTCTCAAGCTCATAATCTTCAATTATAATATGAAAAGCCCTCTAATGTTGCTCACCAGTCACTACATTATTCCCTTGACACTTAGGAAGCTGATTCATTACCTAATTTATAACTTCATTGGGTTAACTTTCCATTTCATCAAAATTAATAGGTTTGAATCTAAGAATCCTGAATGCAGGATGCTCATTCTCTTCTTGATCTCTCTGCCTCATGACTAGTTCAATGGTGGGTTCAAGATCATATGGTAAAAGGCTATGAGGGGGTGAGTGAGGTGGAATTGGGGGATCAAACCTAGGAGGAGATTCAACTAGTTGAGAAGGTGTTGGGTAATAAATAAGTCTATAAGGCTATGAGTTATTAGGAGAGATATGATAATATTTAATTAAAGGAAGTTCAACAAAAAGAAGTTCAGGTGTACTAAAGTTTTGATAGGTTAGACACTCCTTTGTCATAGAAATTTGTCCATTGATTGGCCACCAAATTTGTCTCCTTTTATGATGAACACATAAATTAGATACAAGTTGCTTTGATGAGTCACCTTTAAAGGAATATCTCATTCCTTCCAGTTTTACAAACAAGATACCACTCAAAACATAAGATATTCAACATGGGCCCTAATCTTTTAAAAATCAGATACAATATTGGAGTCATCACTAAAAGAAAACTTATAGAATAGAATAGATTTAAAAAAAATAGTGATACATTATAAAATCATACTTTTTAGTAATCAATGATGAGATATAAGAACAAAGATACTTTAAAATTTAGATTCATATTCAAAAGGGTAAATCACTTTAAAACATGAAAAAATAACCAGTTCTTTGCAAGAATTTATGGAAACATAAGTACCAACGATCTTTCCCCTGTAATGGTGCCAATTACTTATTGGTTCCCATTTTTAAACCTCTTAGATTCAGCCTTTCACACTTGAGAATATGGCAAACATAGATGATAAATATGAATTATGTCATTAATATATGGGGAAATGTTTAACATCTGGATGGACTAAATACAAACAAGGATTGGAAGACACTAATAGAGGTTATGGTTAGTTCCATGCTACTTATGGCTCGACTTGAACCAAGTCGAGAGGAAATATAGGTAGCTTACTCATGAGGAGTGATATAACAATTCAATATCTAGTGGATTATTTGTACACAAACATAAATCTGATCAGAGCATAACCAAACTTGCATAGTCCATGGAGGAAGAGTTATCACACAAACTAGGAAAATGCTTCTAAATCAGACATAGGCTACTAAAAATAGATGAGAGGGTGATTACAACCTTCATTTCTAAAGAAACTTTTGAGAACTGAGGGTCAAATGGAAGATTATAATGCTATTATTCAAGGACCAATTATAAACACATTTCAAAAATGCAAGAGTCATGCATCTGTAGGTAAATAACACTTAAGATATTCAACAACATGTATTATTTGTAGGTGTAGGGTAGTTAAGATGAGTTAGGTAGATATAAAATTAGGTTGTGATGGTTGCCTTCAACATAGGGAACTCCTTCTAACATCCATGTTATTATTCATTACAATATGTAAAATATTAAGTAAACAAGCTAAATAAACCATTAGGAATAGTTGCATTCATTGATGTCAATCCAATGCAAACATTAAATTGACCCCTAAATCTCCAAATCATACACTGCAAGTGAAAACTTAGGCACCTTTTCCTATCAAATCCATAAGTCAAGGATATCCTTAAAAGACTATCAACACAACCTTCCCAAATCACAATGCATAAAGGAATTTACAATCTAAGCCTATGCCTAGAATGAATACCATTAATAAGAATTAAATGAGACATCCAATCAACAAAGCATGAAGAATGTATTATTGCATTTCATTGACAAGATACAATAAAAATCATAGATGTTTTCATTAACTTGAAAGTAGATCCATGTACATAATGTTCAAAATGCATAACAATGGTGAAAATCATGGTGGATTTTCTCTTGAAACATGGGAGACATATACATTATGCTCTTAGAGTCTACTAAATGATATACAAATACAACCACCTTAACAAGAGAGATAAAACACATAACAACTTTTTGAAAGTTAGATAGCTTAAACTCTAGAAAGACAATCAACAACCTAACAAAAACATCTATAAAGAGGATAAACCCTCTTTACTTATACAAATCTCTCTCCTAGAATATTCTTTTGAGATGCTCTAGTTGGAATATGCCTTTGATCATGCCTGGAAGCTCATGCTATTACAAGGGAATTATTTTGGTAACTGTTTGTCCACGCAATGATGAAGATTTGATAACCAACCTTTGATCTCCTTGGTTAGAAATTTGTTGCACTTGAGTTTGAGGGAGAATATTCCCTTAGGATTAAAACAAACTCTTATCTTCATGTGTAACTACTTTTCCTTTCTCTCCAACCAATATTTACCCAAATGAAAGCTTGTGGGTGACCTACCAGCTAAAGACCTAATCACTTATTCCCTAACAAGA
The DNA here is from genome assembly GCA_037957365.1 of Torreya grandis. Lineage (NCBI taxonomy): Eukaryota > Viridiplantae > Streptophyta > Pinopsida > Cupressales > Taxaceae > Torreya > Torreya grandis. The sequence goes on along the minus strand of JARHVA010000857.1, from coordinate 601,419 downwards.
ATAAGGAATGAAATAAGGGAGAGAAGAACAAAAAATAGAAGTTATGGTTAGCCATTTTGTCCATTTAACTAGTCAATAGTTATAAGCCAAGCCTACACTTTCCCATGGAGCTGAAAATCACTTGATGGAGTCATTGTTTGAGATACAAACCTCTCTATTTGGTATCCTCTCATTGTATTTTCTATATCTTCATTTTCTTTGATGAAATCTTCACCCATATTAGCTTTGTCTTGGAAATGACACTTGGGTCTTTATTTTCACCTTTTTACCTTTTGAGGTAAATGCCAAATTTTAATAATGACATATGCACCCCTTTTCCCTTTCATGGGGTTTTAAAACCCATTTTCAATATTATACTTTTGGTCCTTGACAAAATTATGAAAGTCTCTAGCACCTTTGCAAGTTATAAATTTTAAAATTATATTTTAACTTTATGTTTTTGCCTAAAAGTTTGATTGACTTGCACCCTTGCATTAACTTTCAGGGTTCAGAGTCTAGAAAGCATATTATAATTTACAATTACAAACATATGTTACATCTCTCACCAAAGCTCCGTTAGGTCCCACACATTCCTTTACATCCTTCTACTTACCTTTGACCTTGATTTCCATGTGGCATGCACATCAATCTGAGACATTAACATGTGCTTTTAAAGACACTTATGTAGGTTATATGAATCAACATGCATAGAGGGATTCAAACATTTTTTTCTGTATTAAAATTTTCAAAACAAAAGTTGTTCTTTGCTTAGAAATCCCCATTGTACTTTGGTCTTCAAACCTCTCCACCATTGCAGCTCTTCTAAAAGCATATGTTACTTTAGTTTCAAGTTCATTAATTTAATCTCTGCCCTTTTTGTAAGTTGAAAACCATGTAGAGCACAATGTTATGCAGCAAGGCATAATGGTGTACTTCTATCCTTCAAACATTTAATGGTTACTGGTCCCAACATTGGTAGGTATGAAGCAAAAACATACTATCTACCTTGGCAATAGACTTGAAACTTGATAATGCTCTTCTATGCACATAAATGGAGTCATCATGTAAAAAACATATCAAAAAAGGAAAAAGTTAAAAAAACCCATAAGGGCCTGAATAGTGAGACTATCCTTCATAGGATAAAAGATATCTTAGAGCCTTTATTACACTTTCACGGATAGGGACCTTATCATCTTTCCTTCTATTTTTATTGCAATCAACAATTGTGGGGAATGACCCCGAAGCACATATATGATCAACACTGAGCCTAAACATTGATGAAAAACTAAGAAATGTTCCATGTCAAATAACTAATGACTGTGATGGAATTGAAACTAAAAGCATGTCATATAGGCTAATTAGCTATCTATCTTCCAAATACTAAGAAACAATACCAATTACTTTTGTAGTTGAAACCCTGATCTAATCATCATCCAATTG